>SJYO01052474.1:81556602-81844409 GCA_006410555.1 Capra ibex | reverse complement strand
AAAAAAAAAAAAAAAAACGGAGAACCGACGGAGTGGTCACTGACGACAGTAAGCAACAGTACAGACTGAGAAGCACTGAGGTACCTGACCTGACATCGTGCGGTCCGAAGGGACTCGGAGTCATAAAGGGTCTGAAACGAGTGTGAGTACAGGTGACTAAACTACTACGGTAGACTGGTAAAGTAGGGGACAGTAGGGGAAGAGGAGGACGGAAGTTGGAAAGGGTCGTAGCCCAGGAAAAGATTACTCGGTCGACAAGTGTATTCCACCGGTTTCATAACCTCGAAGTCGTAGTCAGGAAGGTTACTTATAAGTCCCAACTAAAGGAAATCCTAACTGTCTCCCGACGTGAAACATCCAGACGTTCGGAACATCAACGGGTCGGAACCCTGAGTACTCCGTGCCCTCTGCCGTTGTGAGTCCGCAAATGACTACACCCGAGACCTCACTGTGGCGGACGGTCATCGACGTCCGTCCGTCCCACCCCGTCACTCCGCCCCTTGCACCGCTGGGAAGTTTCCCCTTACTGCAGTACAACAAAGCCAGTGGTACAACCAAACCAATGGTCCCTTTGGTCGTCGATCCCGTCTCCCGTTAGTACACCTGTCAATGATTAATCCAGGATAGTACTTCCCCTGACCTGTGAGTACGCTGTGTTCGTCCGAGACCAGTTCGTCCTCTGCATGTCTTTCGTTCTTTTATTGGTAGGACTCATCGGACTGGTGTGTTACGAGTTATATGAACAGGGCGGGGTTTCATTTTTATATAAGTTAAATGTATAATCATACGGTCCTTTGAGTCCTACATTTGACGCTAAAAGTCCACAGTATGTGGTCAGTACTGCGCAACCAAACTAACTGAAGTTCGGGTGAGCATTCAATCTTCGTATATATATACATAGTTCCGAAGGGACCACCGAGTCACCATTTCTTAAGTGGCCTTATACTTTCAGGATACTAAAGTGGGGACTCTCTTCGTCCTACATACACAAATTCAGTTTGAAATTTTATGAATCCATCTTAAGTTACCGTATGTTCGTAAGTTTGGCAGATATTTATGGGTGTCCTTAAATTTTGACATCCAAATGCTAAAATCGGAAGAATATGTACAATAATAACAGGAAAATGTGTGATAACTTTTTTAAGGGAAAGTCTTTTTTTATACGGACTGAACTAATCCACTACCTTGACCTTCCCTAAGATCTTAAGTTCAAAAGACTTAAAAAGTGACTTTTGGATGACTTTACTAAAGGGAATTTAACTAATCTTTCAATCACTTTCTCGAGACCACTGGGGGTTTGCTCATGTGTGAGATTGAACGATAGAACAGGGTGTAGTTTTAAGAGGGATCAACCCAAGGTAGAAGACGGTCACTTTAGAGCTTCCGACCCAGATCAACCTTATCTACGTTGGGTGCTGGCATCAGGTGAGAGAACGAGGCAAGTTAAAGAGAATTAATGGAAATCCTTAAGACAAACCGAGACTAGAGTTCCTATAGAATTCCATCTTCCACGAATCGGGGTCTTGTTTACCCAATTTATTTCTTTACTGGACACCAAAATAAGTTTTATAAATTGTTGCCAACAATGAATTTGTAGGTAGTTAGTCTTGGTAACGACCGACAATTGGTGTCCACGACAATCTGATTGCGAGTGGTCGACATTTCGTCGGGTCCGAAGAGAGGAAAGGAAAGAAGGTATTGAGACGATAAGTAACATATACATGGAGGTCTAAACACCAACGTCTTTACCTCAACGCCACCCTTTTCCGTCTTTCGCGATGTAAAAAATTATTTTCTTAATTTTTTAAAATTAGAGAGACTGAGATCACTAATTCTTATAAAAGAAAATAATTTTTTTATTATGTTAAAATTTCGAATGAAAGGTAAATGTCAATAATGTTTTATAACCGACATAAGAAGTACAACATGCTATGTTCTTTCGTGAAGAACATAAATATTTAAATGAGTAATTTGTAATGACTCAGTCTACGTGAAGAACGACAATACTCGGTAATGGGTGATGTCTCTTACAGACTCACCCTGTATGGGAATACGTGGGTGTTAAGACTCTAAGGTGTGTTTCTATAAGTTGAAATGTTCCCTGTTCAAACGGGAACATGAAGGTTAAGGTCATCGTACATAAATGATTTATGACTTTTCACGGTAGTTTACATTAAATTAATAATGTTTCGAAGAGAAAAGAATAATTTAATAAATTCCTCGGTAAAGGGACTTTAAACTCGTGGAACCTTTACTAGGAAAAAAGTACCGACACACTCGTCAAGTTTTCCAAGATATTTCAATCGAACTAAGGGTTCAACCCCCCCCCCCGCCACACACACCACCCTTTGTCTCTCTAATTCGTCCTAATTACTATAGTCCCTACCAGTCGGATCAACCTACCGATTTACATTCGGTACTACTACGTTTATCAAAGGTAGTATCGTCAACAAAGGGTGGTACTGGGATTATACTAGATTTCCTGTAAATAGAATTAACTACCACAGGTTCAGTTAAAGTCACACCGTTGGATTATAAAGTTCACTTCTCTTGTAAAACGGTGGACGAAATAATGTCTTTCGAACCATAAACACTTCTTGAACGAGTACTGAGTAAAACGGTCAAACGAAATTTTTTTATAAGTCATATATTTCTTCAATACCATGTATTTATTCTGAAGACGTTAGTAAATTGATTAAATTAATTCCTGTGGTTCCTTCGTTGGAATTACTTACCATAAACCAAACCCCTACGTCCAAGACCCAAAATAAGTCAGAACGCTTATACTTACAAGGGACACCACATCGAAACCTCGTGTCTTCTTCTTTCGACATCCCTCCTTTTCCTGTTCAATATGAGTAGAGTGGAATTGACAAACCAAGACGAAAGTTAGACAGAAGGTCATCGACCTTCATATTAAAATTTTTACAAAGTGTTATTAAGGGGTTTCCTTATGAGGTATGTAACTTTCTTCCGTGAATATGGTTTCTCTCACGGTAAAGTCGTTCCTGGTAAGACGTATTAATTTCGAGACAAGTACTGTGCTATCGTTCAACGTTAATTTTTTTTTTTCTCATGCTTTAATCGTTATGTAAATTCTGTATTACAGACTACTAGAAAGAATGACGTAGGGAATTCTCACGGGACTACCACTAATCCATAATCTGTATATAAAGTGTTTACATTAATGGTTTGATATTTCCCTTTACTTAGAGTTACCGGCTACTTTTGTGATCAGTATTATTTGACTATTTTTGTTGACTGCTTTGTATTTGTTTCCGTCTTGTACAAGTCTCCATAATGTCTTTTACCGGGGTTAAAAGGTAAAACGAATAGTGGTAAAACGAAACCTTTAAGGGTGATCGTCCCCTTCTTGTGTTGTTTAAGAATGTTAAAGTCGTAACTTTAAGGATCATATGTGAGAGTGACATTGGAGACTTCTCTTCGCCCACACACACGCGCGATCAGTGAGTCAGCACAGGCTGAGAACGCTGGGGTACCTGACATCGGGTAGTCCGAGGAGACAAGTGCTCTAAAAGGTCCGTTCTTAAGACCTCACCCAACGGTAAGAGAAGAGGTCCCCTTAGAAGGGTTTTGTCCCTAACTTGTGTCCAGAGGACGTTACATCCGTCTAAGAAATGACAGACTCGATGGTCACGGTTTGTCGTTTATAAGACAAATTCTTATGACAAATTTCTCCCCTTCTATGAAAGAAAGAAACCTCTTAAAGAACCTTTCTTCAGTAACTCCTGTAGGTAAGGACCTATAGAGGTCTCACAAAGGTTTCTTTATCTACAATGTAGTGCCCTATAATCCATAAAATTATCGAGAAGAGAAAAGGAATACCTGTGACAGCCGTGCTAAAGAACACTTTCTCGTGACTCTTGTTCGACGGAACTCGATGGTAGTTTTTATCTCACGACACAGTAATTTTGCGAAGTGATCCCACTAAAACGGATCTATTATTCATATAGGTGTGACTCATGACTTGACTAGTATTTTTGTCTTTTTCTTTTTCGTATTTCGTTTTAACTTAGTATTTGATTCCGTTTTGTTCCCGAAGGGACCACCGAGTTACCATTCTTAAACGGGTGGACTTTCCTCTGTCCCCAAACTAGGGACCCAACCCTTCTAGGGGACCTCTTCCTTTACCGTTGTGTGGGGTTATAAGAACGGACCTTTTAAGATACCTGTCTCCTCGGACCTCCCCAATATCAGGTACCCCAGCGTTTCTCAACCTGTACTGAATCGTTGAGTTGTTGGTTTCCGTCTCGTTTGTATCATTTTAAAAGTTACCTTTATTCAATTTACCGGTCTCCAGTACTTACTTGACGAGTGTCAATAATGTCTACACAATGGACCCACCCTTGGTTTATCACTACTTTATATATGGTAATACGCCGTCTGTCATCTAAAACCAGGGTTGATTTCTCAAGATATAATTTATTAACAAAATAGTGAATCCTGACACATTCTAGACCTCCCAGAGACGAAAGATCGGATGAAAAGATTCGTTCTTGAAGAGGAGGTCTTTCACTGATTATTAGTCTTTCCTTATTTCAGGGTTTCTCGGTTTAATCCCAGTCAAATCACTTTTACTTCACACTCGTCGGAATTACATTAAGATTCCGTCGTCTTGTGAGGGACAACTTGTCCGTGGGAGGTTACTGCACTCCTCCACCATTTTCCCCCTGGGTAATTGGACAATGCAGTCAATTGTCGACTGACTCTTTTGGAACCACATTGTCGTCGTAAAGTGTTCCCGCTGGTCGACCCTCCCAATCCTTTTTGTCCCTCTCGTCACTCGGGTCTGACTTTTCTCCGTCTCCCCTACCGGTCCATTCCGTCCAGTTGACACGAGAATTACAACTCCAAGAACTCTGTCGGACCTTCAATTTAGTCCGGGGTCCCTCTCTGTCTTAATGACTCTTTCTTTCGTCTTCTTTCGTGTGGATATAGTGACACACACGTCCTGACGTTAATCCGACTATTTTAAACGTAAGGGAACACGTTAACGGGTGTACCTGTTCTACTTCTACCGATGCAGAGGTAAACATAGACATTCTTAGTTACCAGGTTTAAAGTGTTTTGGGACTTAGAGACTAATTGAATTCCTAGTTCAGATATTATACAGTAACCTATGGGGACTTCTTAGAATGTCTTCGTATCTATAATTCATGTTACTTTTGAAGATAACGGTAAACCATATGTGGGTTTCCTTAAATAAATCAGTTGTCTTAGTAACTTTATTAAAGTAAAAAATATCCTATATTGGATATTAACGGTGTTAACCCTTTACATATTTAGAAAATTGTAACGGAAACATCACAATATTATAGTTCTTTTTAAAATATGTACATAAATAAAGAAATCCTTACTTTAAGTTCAATCTTAAGTTCAATCAAAATTTCCTGAGAAGTCAACCCCAAACTGAATTCCAATAAGTTAATTATTATGAACTTAGCTCCTGAGACAAGGTCGATGTAGAAATTAAGTTACTGACATAAATTTTAAGATTTTTATAAATCTTTTATTAAGGGTTCATTTAACTATCTCGAAACTTTTAATCTTCTTATTCCTGAATCTGGTAGATGTACAAATCACCAATCTTTCCTACTTAATTATTCCTACCGGAAGGAACCCCTGGATTCGTCGTTTAATCGAAACGGTAATTTAACTCTCCGAATTTCTCTCAAAAAGTAGAATGGAAAATCACGATAGAAAGACGTAAGTAAATTCAATAATGTACGTCATACTATCTACCGACGATTTATACTATTATTGTCACCCGGGGACACAGTCAGCGATTTAACCATTAACGTTCAGTTTCGTCAAATTTAAACGATTTAATACAACTATACACGAATTAATGTAGTCGTTGTCTTTCCCGCTATTTTTTATAAGAGGGTTCGTTCTACGGTCACATTATTCAGAATTTTTGTTTTTCATTTTGATTCTAAAAGGTAGTACTATAGTTTAATCAACTTACTAAATTTAAAGAATTAGTGAGACCAATAAAACACAATTAGTGTTGTCTTTTATTATAGGATAATCCAAATTGAAACAGTCACTAAGGACAGAGAATTATCAATCTATTTATAGGGAATTATAAGATTTTCTTACTCTCCGAAAGATTATACTGAAATATATCATTTAGAGGTGTATATAACATTAAAAAAACACTAAAGAACTCCTAGGTATACTCCTCTTATTTTAAAGAAAGTGAAAGGTCACACCTTTTATTGTCAATAACAAGTAAAAAAGTCCCCAGAACGATGATAGTAAGTACATCTTGATTATTCGTACTTCTATACCATTTTTGAGTCGTATAATTTACACCTTCCCTATATATATATATATATATCACGTGCACACACACACACACACACACACACACACACACACACACATATAAACTCGATACGACAATTTCGTTGTATCCGAAATCCGAAAAGTCCCTACATAAGAACTACCTCAACACAACAGAACGAGGAAATGTACTTTTTCACTACCTGTAGCAAAAGTTTGACATGGTCCGAGGGTATTTATTGCGAACTGAACAATGTCTATCAAAAGAAGGTTTATACNATATATATATATATATCACGTGCACACACACACACACACACACACACACACACACACACACACACATACAAACTCGATACGACAATTTCGTTGTATCCGAAATCCGAAAAGTCCCTACATAAGAACTACCTCAACACAACAGAACGAGGAAATGTACTTTTTCACTACCTGTAGCAAAAGTTTGACATGGTCCGAGGGTATTTATTGCGAACTGAACAATGTCTATCAAAAGAAGGTTTATACCGTCGAAGTTATATTTAGAGTAGAGTGCAGTAGAATACTACGCCACGCCTGGGAGGAAGTTTCCACCACAGATACAGGTACGGAGAAGTTAAACCCCTATGAAATCACTAACTGAACTGAATGTCTCACACCGTCTTCACTGAGAAGTACTGGAGTATCCAAGTCGATATTTTCGGATAAATGACCAAACAGAAACCGAGAGAGAAAAATAACTCTGTGAACGGGAACCTTGGGTCGGTGTTACAACATTACTTCGAGTACAATATTGTACATCTTCCCGGTTCAAGCCCACAAGACTAACTGTCGGGTTCGCAGTTGACGATGCGTGCACTAATATCTCGGAAATTTACTAAGATCATGGAGTGGATATTCTGAAGTCCGACTTCGGGGTCTGCAGTTCCGTGTTTCAGTTTAACAAAGGGGGCACAGGATTTAAAGACTGAATCTTTGTCGACCTCTATTATTTACGACTAATAACAAAATTCAATAACTTATAACCCCATTATGAAATACGTTGTTATCCATTGACATTATTTTATGTCGAATTCCCGAGTCCTTTTCTAATTCCTTCCCATAAACGGTTCAAAGTCAAGATGGTGACTCATCTACACAATCGGATTACATTGATTAGTGTTCATTTTCTACGTTACGGGGTCCATAGTCAAAAAAGTAGAGATCAAGCTTTTTAACCTGATCCAGGGAAGGTCGGCATCCTAAGTAATAAGAGACTACCTGGTAAGATGTATTCTCATATAGTATTCCATATAAGCTATCTATAAACAAGTTACTTACTTGTTTTAAAATTTTTTATTTTGTTACTGGTAATTGATTTATAAACCCCTCGGAATCAAGATTGTCTCACTTACCCTACTTCACTACATAAATGGGGTTTATGGAATTTAGCAAAGGTTGTTATAACCAAAAATCTGTCCTTTACTACTTCAGAATAGAACGTGTAGTGACTTTTCCATTAAACCCCTCAGTAAGAGAGTTCTCAACGACCGTTGAGAATCTGAGTTCATTAAACTTTATACTATAACAATAGACCCTTTCTCTTCTGGGATTGTCCCATAAATTCTTGATTATCCGAAGGATTGGAATATATTATATTTATTTGTCTACGGGATCCAAAAAAACCTGGAAAATCATGTAGACTGTTTTCGTTTTGTTTTACTTTTTTGAAAGTTCTATTGAGTCGTTTTTTAAGGTTAAATCTTAGTTAGATTTTGAAAACTCCAGTTGACGAAAGTTTCGTCTTTGATCAAAATAAAAGAAACATTTCTGAAACAGGTTTCGTTGTAAACCTTATGAATCTCTAATTAAAAGACCGTTTATGTCTTTAGAGGTCAAATAAAGGAGTTACCTTTAGCTAGAATAAGTAAGACCCCTGTTACAACGTAAATATCTGATACAGGACTAATTCCTGAGTCCTAGTTCATTTAATATATATATATACTGTAGTTATATAGTGTTTTCCTATTTGTGTCTAAACTTTTTATAGAAACCATTTTAATCATTATTAAATTAATCATTAGGATTAAGGTTTTACACCTATAAATATCCGACATATGTTTTTTTATTAAAGGGATGTACCATTCAAACTGGATTTCGAAGGGATATTAGTACAATCAATCCGTAATAAAAATATATGAAAATGATTAGAAAATGATTAGATATCTTCCCTAAAAGTCTCTGCTAAACTTTACTGGATACAGAAATTTTTTGAAAAAAGATTTCCAAAGACTCTAAAAAAGGAGGGATATTTAATTAAAGGGACAGTACTCGTTTCCGTAAGTAAATATAATAAAGTGACACCTTTAGTATAACAGTTCACCTTGAGTCTCATCACTCATGAGATATTAATAAATGCAACTACTGTATTTTTACATAGTAGGGGATTTTGACATGAAACTTCAGTGTCATCCAGTCGTAAAGAGACGAGGTACAAAAGAACCAAGTCTCCTTGTACTTCTCGCTTTCTGGAATACGTCATACACCGTAGAAGTAAACTAACTCCGTCTTTGACGTGGGTCTCTCTAATTCTCTGAATGAATTTCAGAAGGTGGCTTATTCTCCATCTCAGGTTTAAGTTTGGATTCAAAAAGACTTAGAAACCAGATACAAAAGTAAACGGGGGACAAGTACTAAAGAGGTGAAATCTTTTCGTATAGAAAACAAACTACCATGGTATTAACCATTAATTTAGTTAAGTCTTAGAATTTTTGTATGTATCCTGGAAGTATTTTAAATGTACCTTGACTGTTGGTAAACCACTCATATTTGTACCCCCCTACGAGAACGAATTAATTTAGGTCGACCTCTAGGATTTTATAAATACCACTAATATAAAAACTATCACACTTAATGATACTGAATATATCTACTAGACTCGTCAGATTAATTTTCCGTTGAGAACAAGTTTTCACCTACTCCGAGAAGTCCTTCGGAACTTCTCGAGGTACGTCAAACTGTTGTAGTCAAGACATGTATGTATTCTCCTGTTATGCTGAGGTGTCTTGTGAAGACCAAGACTTACCGTGAACATAGTAAAAAAAGGGGAGTTATGTACCGTTGTCACTGTAGTAAATACTAATAGTGAAAGGAAGGTAACATACTAATGACATGTGCCCTTCACCGTGGATCTATAATCTTCCGTCGTCTTTTGACGATGCTCCTTTTTGTCTTGTAAATTCCGTTTGGTTTTCGGGGTACTTCCGGTTCTCCCTGGTACTTGTGAGAGCGTCATGACAATGTACAAGTAAGAGTTTAGGCCTGTGTCTCGATGACGAGAGGGTGTTACGAGACACGAGGGACCTTTCAGGTCTCTACACCAGAGGTGGACGTGTGCTTGGGACTGAGAGAGACCCGAAAGGCCCATCACGATCACCATTTCTTAGGGACGGACGGTTACATCCTCTGTATTCTGTGTGTCCAAGCTAGGGACCAAACCCTTCTAGGGGACCTCCCCCCTTACCGATGAGTAAGGTCATAAGAACAGACCAAGGTGTCTGGATCCTTGGACCGTCCGATGTCAGGTGCCCCAGTCTTTCTCAGCCTGTGCTGACTTCGCTGAATGATGTTCACGTGCGAGGAGAGTGATACGAAGATCCTACAAGGATTTCATTTCGACCGAAATTTCCTTTGACCCTATGTTTATTAGGGTTTCCTGTTAATCTTCAGAGTTTACGAGACGTTTTTTTATAAAATTTTTAAATAAAAGTTTCTGCTAGTCCGATTAGTAAGTACAATTACTTACAATTTTTTTTAGATTGTTATAGACAACGAGTCTCATTTTCATGTATGTACATAAAAATAAACGATCTAGTGAGATAATTTATGACATCATATCTTAGCGACCAAAGAATGTCCTATAGACTAAATTTTTCTATAAAGAAGAAAAAGTATAAAGAAGTATATATTATAAATAAACTAAAAGAGAATTTAAAATAAACATTATAAAGATATATACGAAATTTTCCATTGGTAAAGATCTTACGACAAAAAAAGTCATTTCGCAGAATTATAAAGAGGTACCGTTTACTGGTTCGATCCAAACTTTAGGACAATATCGTAAATACTCGACCCACTGGAACCCTTTCAGCCAGTCAGAGAGACTCCGAGGTAAAAGAGTAAATTTCCTACTATTACGGTCAGAACGTCATAATTTTATTTGAAGTCCCTTCAACCCAGGTATTTTGTAAAATTCATAAGTAATATATCTGTGAATAAAAATAACATCGGACCCGTTCAAGGTAAAGAGAAACTCTTATTTGACATTAAATTATCACTTCGGAGATC
The DNA here is from genome assembly GCA_006410555.1 of Capra ibex. NCBI lineage: Eukaryota > Metazoa > Chordata > Mammalia > Artiodactyla > Bovidae > Capra > Capra ibex. The sequence continues at coordinate 81,833,780 of SJYO01052474.1, read as the reverse complement.
TTTCAGTTATTCCAGTCCCTATCCCGGGTCTATGTCAGTCTCCTCACTTTTCAGGAATCTTTCAATATCTTAATTCCATATTGAAAATAGAGACACACTTTATTCTGATGATCCTCTCTCAGTGTTTAAATACCCTAAAAAAAAACGTGTAACGACCATTTGAAAAAGGAAATTATTGGATTAAATTTTAAAATGTGTAATTTTCTTGAAGTAGACAGTAATTTTCCTTGTTAGAAGTTACCCTAGACTTTTAATAAGACGTGAATTTGACCGAAAATTTTTGTTAGAGTTTATTATATAACCCTGATAGACCGGTCTAAAAAGGTCCATGGTACACTTATCGGAATAATGAAATTTTTCAGTGACTGGGACAGACTTCTTTTCTAACGCGTTTATTGTTATTATTGCCACCAGTATAATTATTGTTAATATCATGAATGATACACAATCGCACCCGAAGAAACCACCGAGTCTCCAATTTCGCAGACGGACCGTACACCCTCTGGACCCAAGCTAGGGACCCAACCCTTCTAGGGGGCCTCTTCCTTTACCGTTGGGTGAGGTCATAAGAACGGACCTCTTAGGGTACCTCCCTCCTCCGACCATCCGATGTCAGGTACCCCAGCTGCCGACTCACTGAAGTGGAGTGATACACAATCGTTACAGGTTTAACGAAATATATACAACGAGTGACTTAAGAGTGTCTGTCCCATCCATGATAACAGTGACGGTAAAACGTCTACTTTTTTACTCCGTGTCTCTCTAATTCTTCTGTTCTTTCTCATTATCTGTGTCGTACAAGGTTCTTGTAGTTATAATTCCGTACAACGGAAGCAGTATGACCTACGTTGACTCGTTTATAGAAAGTTTAATTTCTTTTTCTACTTCCCCTCGCACTGTTACTTTTGTCATCTAGTGTCGTAAGGGTAGAGACAAGAGAAAGAAGAGGTACCTTTTGAAAGAGACTCATACCTTAGATATACGACTTGGTAAGACACACACTCCGTCTACCTCTTTCGTAAAGTCCCTCACGGGATTCGTAAACACTTCGTCATAAATATCGATGTTAACCTTCCTTTGCATTTCTCACATTTATTGATGACTTCAATGTTTATAATTACAAGTTCCCTATAATAACTAGGTAAGAAAACAGGACTAAAATGGTGAGTGGTATGGGTATAGTAGAATCCGATTAGTCGAGTCGACATCAAAGGGTAGACATTTTACTTTGTCGAAACAATCCTCTATTCCAGATTCCAGAGAACTTTGAACTACAAAAGACTAAGAATGTTGTCGAGTCTTTTGAAGTAGGATTAAAAAAATGTTCTACAAGACTAAAAATTTAGTTCCAGGAATAGTTTAACGTGAACTGGAGATGGGTCTTCCGGTAGAAGAACAGAATCAGTAACTTTACTTCCGTACTCTCGAAAGTAAACGGAACTTTTGTCTCTTTTACTATGACTGTAGGATATTTAAATTAGAAGAGACGAGAGAAACGACTGACCAAATTAACAAAGACTACACTACGACCGGATTAAATTTTTTTTTTTATCAAAGTCAGCACCGGTTCTGTTTCTTCAAGACAAAGCCCCCGGAAGACGGGTGGAAAATGTATTCCTCTTATTTGACAACCTATTGAGTATCACGCTCCCTTCTCTACCTTTCGAAGAAACAATAAGACACAAAGTTATTACCTTAAAAAGTGAAATTTCAGGGTTACGAAGACGTCTTATCAATCGCGTACAAACACAGTCAGAGGTAAAGGGATGTACGGTTCTCGTCTCGAGAGTATGGTCATCTCTGATCTTTTCATCTCCGCCTCAAGGATGTTTCTAATGGTAGGAGTTCTCACGTGACCAGTTTTAGAAAGTTAGGATACGAAGCAACAAAGAGACGTTAACTAAAAATATGTGTACTAGAGTCAACATGGAGTGCTCAGAATCACTCATGTCGTTTACATTCATATAAGTAAAATCTCTATTTCTTTACTCCGAATCTATTCACCTTGCACTGGTACAAAATGGTATACATGTGTCCGATCTATATCTTGATCGTCGGTTTCTTTAAACGGTAATAATGGGTTCAATATTTACGATTCCTTTCCTACTCTCGAGTGTAGAAAGGTGACAAAATAAAGAGGAATATAACATATATAGATACGACGGTTCAGTGAAGTCAGTACAGGCTGAGACACGCTGAGGTATCTGCCGTCGGATGGTCCGAGGGGGTTGGGGACCCTAATAGGTCAGTTCTTGTGACCTCACCCAACGGTAAACGAAGAGATTAAGCACTTTCACTTCATCGAGTCAACACAGACTGGGAGTCGCTGGGGTACCTGACGTCGGATGGTCCGAGGAGGCAGGTCCCCTAAAAGGTCCGTTCTCATGACCTCACCCACGGTAACGGAACAGGTCATATATAGATATAGATAAATATAAATAGATTCTTTTAGGGTACCTACCTCCTTGTACCACCCGACGTCAGGTACCCCAGCGATTCTCATCCTGTGCTGACTCACTGAAGTGAAAGTGAAAAGTAAAAGTACGTAACCTCTTCCTTTACCGTTGGGTGAGGTCACAAGAACGGACCTCTTAGGGTCCCTACCCCCTCGGACCACCCGACGACAGAGACCCCAGCGTGTCTCGACCTGTGCTGACTTCGCTGAATCGTCGTCGTCGTCTTCGTCGTCGTTCGTTTCTAATTCTAATGGTATTTAAAATCCTATTGCCCACTTCAAAGGGTATTACTGTATAAAGAAATTATTATTTTTTCATTATCAATGATCTTCTGGAAGTATTTCATTTTTGCCGGTTCTTCTTTCCTAAAACCACATAGTGAGAAGTTAATAATACGTTGACCTCTGAGGCACTCCTACGTCCCGACATTTTAGTGTCGGGACTTTCACTTTTCCTCGACACCAAGTATCGTACTCTGATTCAAGTTCCTTCTGTCTGAATTGCCCTGTGACTACAAAACACACGAGTAATCTTGGTGTTCTCGTACTTTGCCGACCACAAACTTATTCTTATGATAGTTACACTTCCACGGTTCGCTCACTGTTCTTTTCGGTGAGGAAGTGTCAAAACGGAGACAAGTCAGATAATCCCTGAAATCTCCACTAAGGTGACAATTGGATCCCTCAGTCTTGACTTCTCAAAAAAAGGATAGTGTGTTGTAAATAGCATCACGATCCGTATTTCGGTTTTGAGACTTTTACGAAGGTTGAGATGCTTTAAACTTCATAATCTTTCTCGAAACTTAATGACAGTGTTCTAGACACAATCTAAACTCTAGAGAAAAACAATAAACAATCGGTAAATCGGAACTCGATTACTAGACGTAGAGACTCTTTTTATGAGTAGGATTTTTTAAATCTACCATAACTATTAATATTATGGAGAAGTGTATCAACCCTTCTAATTTTTTAATAATAATATTTGGGACTTACTAATCATATGTATTTACTAATGATAAAGATAAAAACTTTCTCCGGAAAATTTATATTGTAACATTATTAAGTGTTATAATTTGTGTGTGTGTGTGTAACCTGAAGGAACACAGATACTTCCATTGGACTGAGTGACTGGGGAGTGAAAGATAGAATATCGAAATTACTCCTATATAAAAGATAGGTTCTATTTCTTTAGAACAACTCGTTTTGTAACTGGTTTCCTCTTCATATTTTCTTTAATCAAAATTATATAGATATACCTTTTAGGTATTCATTGAGATTGAGGGAGACTCTCAAATAACATCCCATTTTCACCGTAGGATATAACCATTCCTTTTCTCCCTACTGAATTATTTACCGCCCATTGTTAATGTTTCCGTAAACCCTCTTTAAAACCAAAGAAGAAGGGTTATACAGTTATTCAAAGTCTGCCCAATTATGACAATTATAAAATTTAATCTTTACTAGTTTTTACAACGAAATGTTGTGAGTTGAGGAGCTTTACAGATTCTCTTGAATCTTATGTCATTAAACTCTCAATAAACAATTTACTTATAAACTCTTGCGAAGTAGGTACTCACTCAGAGACCTAATTAGTCTAAGATTCTATAAATCTTTTTCGTCTCCTTGGTCTCGAGTTTAACGGTTGTAGGCGATCTAGTGTCTTTTTCGTTCTCTCAAGGTCTTTTTGTAGATAAAGACGAAATAACTGATACGGTTTCTGAAACTGACACACCTAGTGTTATTTGACACCTTTTAAGACTTTCTCCACCCTTATGGTCTGGTGGACTGAAGAAGTCTTTGGACATACGTCTAGTCCTTCGTTGTCAATCTTGACCTGTACCTTGTTGTCTGACCAAGGTTTATCCTTTTCCTCATGTAGTTCCGACATATAATAGTGGAACGAATAAATTGAATATACGTCTCATGTAGTACTCTTTGTGACCCGACCTCCTTCCTGTTCGACCTTAGTTCTGACGACCCTCTTTATAGTTATTGGAGTCTATACGTCTACTGTGGTGGGAATACCGTCTTTCACTTCTTCTTGATTTTTCGGAGAACTACTTTCACTTTCTCCTCTCACTTTTTCAACCGAATTTCGAGTTGTAAGTCTTTTGCTTCTAGTACCGTAGGTCAGGGTAGTGAAGTACCGTTTATCTACCCCTTTGTCACCGACTCAAATAAAAAGACCCGATGTTTTAGTGACTCCTACCACTAACATCGGTACTTTAATTCTCTGCGAACGAGGAACCTTCCTTTCAATACTGGTTGGATCTGTCGTATAATTTTTCGTCTCTGTAATGAAACGGTTGTTTCAGGCAGATCAGTTCCGATATCAAAAAGGTCACCAGTACATACCTACACTCTCAACATGATATTTCTTTCGATTCGCGGTTTCTTAACTACGAAAACTTGACACCACAACCTCTTCTGAGAACTCTCAGGGAACCTGACGTTCCTCTAGGTTGGTCAGGTAAGATTTCCTCTAGTTGGGACCCACAAGTAACTTCCCTGACTACAACTTCGACTTTGAGGTTATGAAACCGGTGGACTACATTTCTCGACTGAGTAAACTTTTCTGGGACTACGACCCTTGCTAACTCCCGTCCTCCTCTTCCCCTGTTGTCTCCTACTCTACCAACCTACCGTAGTGACTGAGTTACCTGTACCCAAACCCACTTGAGGCCCTCGACCACTACCTGTCCCTCCGGACCACACGACACCAAGTGTCCCAACGTTTCTCAACCTGTGTTGACTCACTGACTTGACTTGACTTCTATAAAGGGAAGAATTTTTTTTGGATCTTCTTGACTCAATTTTAAAGAGAGGTTATCAAACTTTGCTTTTATCAACAGTTGAAGTAAGATGCATTACTTCACTGAAACAAGAGAACCCTTTTTTTAATGACACAACCCCTCTTTAATCAAGAATTAGGATCTTCTTTAATTCTCTAATTCTGCTCTCTCTGTCAGATACAAAATGTCAAATTCTAACACTTGTTCATATTTTATGTTTTTAAGATCGAAACTTAGTGAGGTAAGGATCTTATGGGCCGGAATCCAATCGATAAGGAACTATGTTCTACTCACTTTAACAAGGTTTCTCGTATTTTGATACTTATTCTTATTTTATCAAAAATCTTTTTAAATGAAAAAGAAATACTAACGAGAAAGAAGTATAAACCTAAACGTATACTTTACATAAAAAGAAATGTTCTTTCTTAACATATGTTTTGGGAGATTGTTAATTGTCTTGAAGTTTAAGTGAACTATTTTATAGAAGAAGACAGAGACAGTTTGTCCACCAACCCGTTTACTCACTTAATATCTCCCTATATATATGTCCGAAGGGTCCACCAAGTCACCATTTCTTAGACGGATAGCCACGTCCTCTAACCAAGGACCCAGTCCTGATAGGCGACCTCTTCCTTTATCGTCGGGTGAGGTCATAAGAACGGACCTTTTAGGGTACCTGTCTCCTCGGACCACCGATGTCAGTTACTCTAGTGTTCGTCGACTTGTGCTGAATCACTGATTTGTCGTTGTTGTATATGTACATATATGTATTATAAACGGTATAAATATATATGTTCATATTTGTGTTCATGTGTAAATGTGTTTAAATATACATACTGTATACCAAATATTCAATTGTACAAATAATTTTCCATATGTAAATGTAAATTTATAGTAGAGAAAGAGGAATGTGTAATAAATGCAAAGTATATCAAAATTTGAAATTTACTAAAGGTTTCATGTGTACGATACTTGAATATTTTTACAGTAAGTTTTTACAGTAATAAAAGATAGATAAATTAAAACACTAAAAACTCATTGTTGTAAAAAATAAATTTTTTAATTTTTATAACAGTAGACTAATTTCTACTGTCCGTTGACTGCATTCGTCTGTAGAAGTCTTTTACTGACTTACCAAGAGTTCCCTTTCATAGTTTTTGTTAGAAACCGGTGAAGTTTGATAACCGATCCCAATCGATTTGTCACAGATATACATTCGAAGACCCTGTTTTGTTATTACTAGGTGTCGAGAATATTTTTTATTCGTAGTTGTTGTCTTCGTGAAGTGATTTAGTTTCGAGAAATGTATTCCCGTCTTAAGACACGATAAAGTACACCCAATCGGGATCGCCCTCTCTTTTAAAATAGAAGTCCCAATTTTACTAATTTCGGCTCCGTAGAAACCTCTTCTGTCTGGACGAGTCAAAATTAATGTCTCTACTTCAAAAACAATAAGTAACACACTCAGTAATTGTAATTAAATCATTCGAATAATTTCGTCGCTTCATTAGATTGTCAAATAAAATCCAAGGTCTCAAATTCTGTGGTAACAGATGACGAGACTTTATGATCGGAAAAGACAAGGAGTCTCAGATTTTGGTTAGTTATTTACGAGACTGTGGAGAGTCAAGTCAAGTCAAGTCAGCGAGTCAGTACAGGCTGAGAAACGCTGGGGTACTTAGCGTCGTGCGGTCCGGAGGGACAGGTAGTGGTTGAGGACCTCAAGTGAGTCTGAGCGCAAGTAACTCAGTCACTACGGTAGGTTGGTAGAGTAGGAGCCAGCAGGGGAAGAGGAGGACGGGGGTTAGGGAGGGTCGTAGTCTCAGAAAAGGTCACTCAGTTGAGAAGCGTACTCCACCGGTTTCATGATCTCAAAGTCGAAGTCGTAGTAAGGAAGGTTTCTTTAGGGTCCCGACTAGAGGAAGTCTTACCTAACCAACCTAGAGGAACGTCAGGTTCCCTGAGAGTTCTCAGAAGAGGTTGTGGTGTCAAGTTGGAGACTTATCAGGTTTTAATTCAAATATAAATGTATTTAAGACATGTGATAGTTGTTTCCGATTGTAAGCGGACTAGTTAAAGTCTAGATGTAGGTTTGGGATGAGTAAAGACGTCTTGGTCTCGGAACGTACCGCAAACCAGGTTTCATGTGAACGTTATTACAAACCCTTTGACGACACTTTAAAATTTTAAATACTATATTATAAAATTTTACCCACTGACCACCGAGTCTACCATTTCTTAGACGGACGTTACACCCTCTGGATTCAAGTCAGAGACCCAGCCCTTCTGGGGAGATCTCTTCCTTTACCGATGGGTGAGGTCATAAGAACGGACCTCTTAATGTATTCGAGATTTTGTAATAAGAGGTAAATTTAAATAGTTTTAACCAATGAAATAAACTTTTACATTATATTAAGTTTTCTGAAATTTACTTTCTTGATCTTTATATATAATGATTTTAAATCGGAAATTCCTTGTCTACTTCGTGTTTCTTTTTCGATGTGACTTTAGAGGATTCTAGTCTCAAGTAATTGTGATTACAAGACAAAATGAGGGTTTATGAACCGGACTTCTTCATAAATGGGAGTGAGTTCAACGATTGAATCCGACTTTAACCATATATCATAAATAGGTTGAATTAACCTCTAAAACACTTTCTCCTTACGAACCGAAATAAAGACATCCTTTGGAATCAGAGGTTGCGGAGGATCTCTTTACGACCCAAAATATTGCCATATACGTGACCGGACATTATACTAATACCCCACTAATTGAATAAGATTATGGACAACGTATGTACCTATCTAATTATTTATTTTAAACAATTCACCTGTATGTCGTTTTCTACACACATAAATTAAATCAAAGTTTCATTTCATTGTTAGACTTCTCGGTGGTTTGACGTATAAATCGTTATACTAAAAAGTAAATAAAAATTTAGTGGGGTATATACGACCAGTAGAAAAGTATATAGAAAAAATAAAGAAAATTAAAGTACAAACCTGTAGAACATAGAACCAGAATGTATTGAAACTATCTTACATTCCAGTTCCCTGTCAAGGTGGTGTCAAGTTTGTCTTGTGATCCATAATCATAAACAAGTTACCCACTTACTTAGTTACTTACCTCTCTACTGATTCCAGACCCTTTTCAGTCACTAATGGTCAGATTTTGTGAGTCAGTGACCTTTCTATCATGTTACTTTAACTACAATTATATACACTTCCATTTTAAAAGGAACTTCAGATCTAATTGGTAAGTTAAATATGAGGAGAATATTACTTTTTTTTAGGAGGTTTGTAGTGATAAAGATGTAAAAATATACATTTTATCTCAAAGGGGGGGGGGGGCGTGACGAGAGAGAGTCACAAGTAGAAAATGTCGTACTTGAGAGTCCGTTTAACCAATTGGTTTAACTCGTTTCCGTCTGGTTATTCATGAGACTGGTAATAAATATCAGATCCTTCAATTCAAACTTTTCTCGACAAAAGGTAATTACCAGAAGAGTGTATTAGTACGCCGTCCAGTTATATTAACAGGGCACATTACCTTGACTTCGTTATGTTACAAACTCTACAGTTCACCAGGAGGATCCTTCAGTCCTCGTCTGTGTCCACCATTTAAATATTTAGTTTTGTAAGTCTAAAAACGAAGACGCGACGATTAAAATACCCTTGTAATCTAAACACCAGAGGTCTGTCACCTCTTATGAGGGAATGAGGAAGAACTGGGGAAGGGGATGAACCCCTGAGTCGTCCACCTGATCAAGAATGTAAGATCTTCGACATATCTGATACATTGATATCTGAAATAGGAGTGGAAAATTAACTTGAAATTACGGTATAGGGTGTTTTCCCAACCAAGATAAAGTAAATAAACCTAATTATATTATATAATCTGTCCTCCAGGTATTAAAGGAAATACATTTTTTCATGAATTCTAATATGTATTCACCACACAGAATTTTAAGTAATTTCTAGGAACGACGATTTTTTTTTTTTTTTTTCTAGGAACGACGACGACGACGATTCAGTGAACTCAGTACAGGCTGAGACACACTGGGGTTTCTGCCGTCGGGTGGACCGACGGGGCAAGGACCCTAAGAGGTCCGTTCTTGTGACCTCACCCAACGGTAAAGGAAGAGGTTACATCCTTTCACTTTTCACTTTCGCTTCGACAATTCAGTACAGGTTGAGGATCCCTGGGGTACCTGACGTCGGATGGTCCGAGGAGGTAGGTACCCTAAAAGGTCCGTTATCATGACCTGACCCAACGGTAACGGAAGAGGTTTTCTAGGAACTATACAAGAATAATCGTTCCGAGGTCCCTCGTGACTACCGTTAATCAGTGTGTCCACAACCACTGACTCCTGTGGTCGTAACAGATCCTTTTATTGAAGACTTAAAGGTCTTCCTTTTTCACTGTAATCTACGATAAGTTTCATGGAGGATAGTTATTAGATTGACAGAACCTAGGAATGTATTTAAGAAACGAGTAAATAATTGTATAATGTACAGTTATATAGAGTTATTTCGACTCTTTTTTATAATAATAAAAAACGAATAAAATCTCAAAAAGTTTACCCGCTCACTACCCTTTAGATTCGGATCGACCTACCTACCGGGAAATCCGGTCACCAGGAAGTTCACATCTACGACCTGGTCGTCGTAGAGGCAACGAATCCTCGAACAATCTATACGTTTAAGAAACCGAGGTGGGGTCTGGGTGACTCGGTTTTTGACCACCAGTCCGGTTCGTTAACCACAAAGATGTTTGGAAGGTCTACTAAGGGTACGTTGGATCTAAAACTATTGGAGACGACATTCGATTTACCTCCACGGACCTATTTTCCGAGAGGTCTCTCTTGTGCCACCTTACATTGTTAATTTTATAATATTAAATTTAATATGAATATTAAGTTTTGTATCAAACCAATACCTGTCCCGTAAAGAAGTAAAACTTACATAATTTTACATAAATTTAATTTTTAAGTAGTTGTATCGTGACATACCTACGATTGACACTGAAGCGAGACACTTCTTGAACGAAATCCGTTATCACCCCACCTTTAACAACTTACACCATTGGATCCGACTCGACCACACTTTCAGAGACTTATGACCGTCCCTGGACTCTACGATTTAATATCGGCAACCACAAGGTATACAGGTAGAACGTACGAGATACTGAAGTCCTTATAAAGGGACTTAGTATATAAAGGAAATGTATAGTTCTTTCTCGACTTTTAATGTTTGGTAGAACCTTCTACGTCTTTAGTCGTTTAACGGTTAGGTCCCTCAGTTGTCCTTTTTATCAAGAAAATGAACTTAAGTAAAAATACATAAAAAGTTCCATTAAGGTCTTAAAGTATCTTTATACTTAATACACCAGTAAACTAATATAAACGTAAGAAAATTAGGGTGAAGAAAATAAGACAAGTAAGAAATATGACCAAAGGTACAGTTGTCACGGTTAACATTTTCGGTGACGATTACCTTCGAATTTTCGTTTGGTTGTTTTCCTTGAGAGATCGTAATCTAATTAACTTTGTTGGGTTTCTAAACCACCGGTTTCAGGATTAGTTTTAAGGAAGGGGTCACCCCTCTGCCCTCCCCCACCCCGTTATATCTCCATCCCCTAATTCTCCGTGTTTGAAAACGTATTTTATTCGATGTGTCTATGTAACACGTTGTGTCCCTTATGTCGGTTATAAAGTATTGTTAATATTTACCTCATATTGGAAATTTTTACACTTAGTGAGAATGTGTCATAACATGTAGTTGATATGAAGTTATGTTTAAGTTAAACCGACTTAAAAATTATACTACTTCACCAGTAGTTACTTAATAGCTTTTTCAAAAATTTAATGTCGGCTTCTTATAAAGTATATGACTTATTTATTTGGTCGTTTTGGTTATCACACCAATTGTAAGTGTAACTGAATTTTTATAGGAAGACTCCAAAATCTTTTTGTTGAATATGTTTGACATCTTTCTTATACGTAAAACAATCATACTTGGGATAACGTATACGATTTTATGATAGATGTCCATCAGTACGTCTTTAGTAAGGGTATTGACACACTATACTTATTTTCATCACCTTTTGATTAGTTTCAAGAGTGATAAAGGGAGGAATAGTTAAAACCCTTCCTGTGACGTACTCATTCAGAGAGATTTTGTTCACGTCCGAGATATTACTTATCAATATGGGTGTTCGGGGTTTCTCTGCTATGAGTCCCAACCTTCTCGAATCGAGGTTCCCACCCTGTCACGACTCTTGTCTTTCGTTCGGGAAACGTCAGAGGAAGCGAGGGGTGATCAGTGATGACACACAAACATACAACATACACGGTTGCAAATGACGTAGAGCAAAATGGAATCCGTCTATAAGCCCTCCAATCCAAATTTCTCTGGGGTTCTCGTCTCTTGTATCAAATAACTGTCCTACGAAATGTCTGCCTATCTCTGTCATAACTCTTTCGCCGTATTAACGAGAAGTACCACCCCGGTTTGGAGTCAATTACCGACTATGTGTACCTTGTCTTAATAATTCCGTGACAAAGTCTTGACCTTACCAAGGGTTTAATCTTGTCTGGGTGATTGTCAGGTAGACCGATCCAAAACCTGACCACCTGTCGAACACCGGATACCTTCGTTAAGAAATCTTATTTTTTCCTCTCCCACGAGGAAACGGTTTTTTGGGTCTCCTGAGACGTCCTTAAGTTATGTGTAGATATAGTGTCAGAACTGACAAGTGTAGTTTCGTCTTTTCAGAGTTCTTTCTACACTCATAAGTTACAGTGACCACACTTTCTGTTAAAGGGTGAAGGACCAGTTACGTCTCTACGAACCGTTTGATGTACATTCTAGTTGAGTAAACCGACTATAAGAAATATTTTCTAGTTAAATGACGGTTTGGTCATCCCTTTTACCACGAGACCGAAGGGAAGTATACTTGAAACATATGTGTCCTCGGTCTCTTGGTTCCGAAGAAACCCAGTACCAAGTTTAATCCCGACCTGAATTTAAATCCTTCTTTCGTTAGTATACAAGGTCAACCAACTGAGGTTTGAGGGAATCAAATTGGTTAAAGTTTATGATGGGAAGACGAGTTTCTTACTACCAGTTTATTTTCGGAAGTCCCCTAAATCAAGATCCTAGTTTCTCTTCTCGAAGCTAAAAAAAAAAAAGAAGAGGAAAGAAAATCCGTGTACGGTAGATTGGGTCTCTTGTATCGGCCCCCTAGTGGGTCATATCCGGTCCCGAAGACCCGAAACGCCACATTACGTTCCACCTCCTCGGTTTCAGGAGAAAGAGGAGTCAGTCGAGTGCCGTAATCTCATTACTTCCCAACGAAACGAGACGGTTTGGTTCCTGTTCGTCTGCCCTTTAGGCCGTTATTATCTCCTTGTGGGTCATCACGACCCACCAACCTCTGGATCGAGTACTGTCAGTGAGTCGTTTATCAGATGACTTAGCTATTTAATTAGGATTTGAGTCGAGACGTCTATTGATGGATAAGTTGGTACTGATGAAAAGAAAGAACTCGAAAGTGTTTCGTTCATACTATTACCACGAATGGAGGATCCGGAACCTTAAGATCTTTGTGTAGAACACTTCAGAGTCCCTAATTTCTACTATAAAGAGATTTTTCAGTGGACCCCCGACTGTAAAAACTCGTATTTTTCCCACCGTTAAAAAAGTAAAAATAAGAACAAAATAAATTATTGTAAATCCCTAAGATTTAGCTTCTTTTAGTTATGTACTCAAAGTAAACTTGTTCAATTTGCGTACAGCCTACCTGTGAGTAAAGAGGACATAATTGATTTGACGGGTTCTCTACTGAGTCGTCATTAGTAGATCCTACTAAAATAAAAGCGTCCTTCAACATTGGTGGACGGATTAGACCGTAGGAAAGGAAGTCTTCGGACTGTACAAAATATTTTCTACGAAGTTTAAAAGTTGACTTTATAATCGGAAACTGACGACAACTTTACGGTTCTGGTTACCCTCCCTAGTTTGTAATTCAACGATAACCAAAAATATAAAACACAATTATTTTACAGTTTCTACTCCAAAGTCACCCCCTGCCATGGCTTCTTTCTAGTTTTTCTGAACCACAACAACCTACGAATCTGTGTTTGACCTTTCAATTCCACCCCTTCATGCGAATATATTTTTCCACAAGTAGTACAATGACACCCCAAGTGAGACTTACTTCTTCTCGTCCTTAATCCCCGGAAACGAGTACTCCAAATTATCGATTCATCTGGATTTTACATGTCTCGATGTGGTGGTAAAATATCAGGAAGGGGGACGAACGGGTCAATTAAGACTTTCATAAGTTTAAAAAGCCGGTGTTTACAATAAAAAACCCTTTATTTAGACTCCCAGTAACGAGTGTGTAAACTACCGTCAAACGAAAATGGAAGAATTACAGATAAATTATCGTCGACTATAACCCGAAGGGTTCGACCCCGATCGCCATTTCTTGGACGGACGGTTACGTCCTCTGAGCCCAAGTTGGGGACCCAACCCTTCTATGAAACGTCTTCCTTTACCGATAAACTTTATCACAGAGTTAGATGTATTTTTGGTTGTCTCTCTGACTGATGAGGGAAGTAGAATATGTACTCTTTTCACTCTAAGTCCCTTAGAATGATTGTAGTAATTTAACCGCTATCTCCGCACTACGGTCAGAGAGATTACCGTTTGAAACAACGGAGAGTTGTAATAAATGTCTAATCAAATACCGATGAGTGTCGTCAAAGGGGTATTGAAGAGTACACTTATGTGTCTTTTTACTCACATTCAAAGCGACAGTAACTTAGAACGACTGGATACTAAAAATTAAGATACGAATACGAGATAAAAAGGTTCACATTAGTCGTAAAGAAGATTAATATTCTGTATCGAATATAAGTCAAGTCAAGTCAAGTCAAGTCAACGAGTCAACACAGGTTGAGATACGTTGGGGTACTTGACGTCGTACGGTCCGGAGGGACAGGTAGTGGTTGAGGGTCTCAAGTGGGTTTGGGTACAGGTAACTCAGCCACTACGGTAGGTTGGTAGAGGGGGACATAGTAGGGGAAGAGAAGGACGGGAGTCAGAAAGGGTCGTAGTCCCAGAAAAGTTTACTCAGTCGAGAAACGTAGTCCGTCGGTTTCATAACCTCAAAGTCGAAGTTGTATTCAGGAAGGTTACTTGTGGGTTCTGACTAAAGGAAATCTTACCTGACCAACCTAGAGGAACGTCAGGTTCCCTGAGAGTTCTCAGAAGAGGTTGTGGTGTCAAGTTTTGGTAGTTAAGAAGCCCAGAGTCGAAAGAAGTGTCAGGTTGACAGTGTAGGTATGTACTGGTGACTTTTTGGTGTCCGAACTGATCTACCTGGAAACAACCGTTTCACTACAGAGACAAAAATTTATACGATAGATCAAACCAGCATTGAGAAGAAGGTTCCTCATTCACAGAAAATTAAAGTACCGACGTCAGTGGTAGACGTCACTAAAAACTCGGGTCTTTTTATTTCAGTCGGTGACAAAGGTGAGAAAGGGGTAGATTAACGGTACTTCAATACCCTGGCCTAAGATACTGGGATCAAAAGACTTACAACTCGAAATTCGGTTGGAAAAGTGAGAGGAGAAAGTGAACGTAGTTCTCCGAAAAATCGAGGAGAAGTGAAAGACGGTATTCCCACAACAGTAGACGTATAGACTCCAATAACTATAAAGAAGGTCGTTAGAACTAAGGTCGAACACGAAGAAGGTCGGGTCGTAAAGAGTACTACATGAGACGTATATTCAATTTATTCGTCCCACTGTTATATGTCGGAACTACATGAGGAAAAGGATGAACCTTGGTCAAGATACAGGTCAAGATTGACAAGGAAGGACTGGACGTATTCCAAAGAGTTCTCCGTCCAGTCCACCAGACCATAAGGGTAGAGAAAGTCTTAAAAGGTGTCAAATAACACTAGGTGTATCAGTTTCCGAAACCGTATCAGTTATTTCGTCTTTATCTACAAAAAGACCTTGAGAGAAAGAAAAAGGTACTAGGTCACCTACAACCGTTAAACTAGAGACCAAGGAGACGGAAAAGATTTTGGTCGAACCTGTAGACTTTCAAGTACCAAGTGTATAACGACTTCAGACCGAACCTCTTAAAACTCGTAATGAAATGATCGCACACTCTACTCACGTTATCGAATATAATTTAGGACCATTAACGTATTGACTTTAAATAATCTATTAAATATGGTTTGTCCGACTTTACGTTTAAAATAAGAAATATAATTTTTTTTAAGGTAGATCGATGTATGAAGTCGAACCTTCGAATTTAAAGAATTCACGTCTTCGGACAGAATAAATTATCTTTGAGTTCAAGTGTCAAAAACTTACTGACTTATTCACTTGATTACAAGAGTGACTCTAATTTTACATAGAAAGGAACCGAATCATCAAAAGTGAACGTCGTATGTCTTTTAACGGTTTCTTAAAGTTTTACCTTTCTTAGAGTATAACTTTTGGTCTTCATTTATTTGGACCAAATAGATGTGTCCCTACCTATACTAGAAATTCGTGAATTGGAACCGGATCCCCCGTCAAACTAATAAAGAGACTAAATACTTCAATCCGTATTCGACTCGGACACACCCTGAAAACTTGATGATTTGGTATGTCTCGAGACGATTACAATACGGTACTATAGTTTTCAAGAGACTAATTCGTGTCTGAAAGTTAAAAAAAGAAAAAAAAATGGAAACCTTATCAACAAACGTAGGAGAGTTTAGAGAGTTCCACAGAAGAATTGGAAACAACATAATTTATGAAAATGGAGAAATAAATTATGGTGTCCACAAATATACGTAGATGGTTCTATCTTTTACGTGGGTCCCATCACAAAAAGATAAGACTCTTTTCATTAACCACTCCGACAGGTCTTCAAGAAAGAGTGATCATCAGTAACTAAACTTCGAAGTTCACACACCTTTTTCATATTCTCGTAAAATCTTCACGTTCTATTTAGGACGCTCGACAAAAGATACGATTTACGAAAAACGGGAGTCTGTCAGTGTACGATAAAGTACCTTCGCTCACCGTGTGAAACAGTGGTCAGGACCCGTAATTAAAAAAAGGACGAGATGACTAGTCGAATTTCCCTAGTAAGAAAAGAATGACACTTTACGTGAAGATAAATTCTTTATAATTACAAAGGACACTTGACTAAAACATTTCTTTTAGACCTCTGGGGCTCTTTTGAGACTTAAGGAGACTCATCCATACCTTTTTAAAGTTAGAGAGTTTTAATATGTCTTATCATCTCTTGTGGTATAAAATAAAAAAAGGGGTTGTCCTTTCGAAAAACAAAGAACATGTATACAAAGTCAAATCAAGTTAAGTCAAGTCAGCGAGTCAACACAGGCTGAGAAACTCTGGGGTACCTGACGTCGTGCCGTCCGGAAGGACAGGTAGTGGTTGAGGCCTCAAATGAGTTTGAGTACGGGTATCTCAGTCGTTACGGTAGGATGGTAGAGTAGGAGACAACAGGGGAAGAGGAGGACGGGAGTTAGAAAGGGTCGTAGTCCCAGAAAAGTTTACTCAGTCAAGAAGTGTAGGCCACCGGTTTCCTAACCTCAAAGTCGAAGTCGTAGTCAGGAAGGTTCCGTATAAGTCCTGACTAAAGGAAATACTGACTGACCGACCTAGAGGAACGTCAGGTTCCCCGAGAGTTCTCAGAAGAGGTTGTTGTGTCAAGTTTTCGTAGTAAGAAACCACAAGTCGAAAGAAATATTAGGTTGAGAGTGTAGGTATGTACTGGTGACCTTTTTTGTATCGGAACTGATCCACCTGGAAACAAACGTTTCATTACAGAGACAAAAAATTATACGACAGATCAAACCAGTATTGAGAAGAAGGTTCCTCATTCGCAGAAAAGTAAAGTACCGACGTCAGTGGTAGACGTCACTAAAACCTCGGGGGGTTTTTATTTCAGACTGTGACAAAGGTGACAAAGGGTAGATAAACGGTACTTCACTACCCTGGTCTACGGTAGTAGAATCAAAATACTTACAACTCGAAATTCGGTTGAAAAAGTGAGAGGAGAAAGTGAAAGTAGTGATCCGAGAAATCAAGGAGAAGTGAAAGACGGTATTCCCACCACAGTAGACGTATAGACTCCAATAACTATAAAGAGGGTCGTTAGAACTAAGGTCGAACGCGAAGTAGGTCGAGTCGTAAAGCGTACTATATGAGACGGATATTCAATTTATTTGTCCCATTGCATGAGGGAAGGATTAAACCTAATATACAAATATACCTAATCGTTGGATCTACAGGTAGTCGTCTACTTACCTACTCTTTCGACACCATGTATCTGTGTCACCTCATAATGAGTCGGTAATTTTTCTTATGTAAACTTAGTCAAGATTACAAATCACTAAAGAATTAAAAGAACATAAAAAAGGAAAAGTCAAGTCGTTAAACTATTTCTTTTCGTAAATTACACAAACTGAAATGATTTCATACATTCTCAGATAGCTCCTCATGGAGGGGTCCCTTGAATTCATATAAATTCGATATTACATCAACATTTAAACCAAGGAATAAAATAAAAGAGGACGGAACAGTCTATAACTTGTATAAGCTTTTGTTTGCTCTTACATTTTTTATTGTAATTTCTTTTTGATACCTTCTGGATCACTTAAAGTAATGGAGAACTTCAGGATTAACGAGTTCTTTTTGCGGGGGTTTCTCCCGTAAATACGGAAAATATATCTGATAATTCGATCTTAACAAAAACATGTTGAGATAAACACGAAGGTTAAATGGAGTCGAAAATAAAACTGTCAATATTCACAGACTCACCCACATAAAGAATTACAAAAGAAAAACGTTGACTGTTATCAGTGAGTTCAATAAAAAGTTTATAAAAAAGGATCCTAAATTAAATTACATCCTAAAAAATCAGTAGTTCGTAAAAAGGGGGTTTTCACACTAACTATTAACTATCTTTTACTAGTATTTGTTAAGGTCCATAGTGATCAGAGTACCTCCTTGTCAATTTCCATTTTACTACCCTTAAGGAAACTATTTCTTTGTATGATGTATCCCACGTACACACACGTGCGTGTGTGTGTGTGTGTGTGTGCTTGATCCTTATTTTACAGACTTTTCTTTTGTTTCTGTATTAATGGATGTTGGGGATTTCGTTATAACAATAAACATATATTCACAAAATATTCTTCTAGTAGTGAATCGGTTCTACACAATCTGAATTCAAATTTTTAAACTCCCTGTAACCAGGTCTATCCATATTTTATATAATAACCCAGATCTAGTCTACGTCCCCGATTGTATAACTCAATCTTAAAATGACATTCGTCACATCCGTCGTTTACTCCGTTCAATATGACTATACCTTTGGAACATATATTTCTTTTTTTATTAGTTAAGACTCTCATAGACATATTCTGACTTTCTACACTTTGAAAATTCTCGTAAAGGATATTCAATATATCAGAATATATATTTATTAAAGCCTCGTAAATGATAGGTCTCTTTATTTTTCCGGTCGGATGCTGTTCCGATTCTTCCACTCAAGTCAAGAGTACAGGTAGAACTCATCCAAGGTGGCACCGAAGTCCTAAGGTGAGAATGGTGATATAATCGTTAGAGTTTCTGAAAGTTATACCGTAATACACAAAGGTGTCTAGATGTCTTTGTCTTACGGGTTGTCAGTCAGGTTAAACAAAGGACACGGAAAGTTTACCTTAAGACCCCTGACCGTTCTTCGTATTTACAGACTTAGACTGGATTGATACCTCACACCTCATGACGGGACGGATTACATGATTAAAAAAAAACTTCTATTAATTCTATCAGATGGTCAGTTCGTTTTACATAGACATGGGTGTAGAGCACCCGTCTAGGGAATGCGAAGTGGAGACGAGGTGGCGGAAAACCCCCCACTAGAGTAAAAGCCAGTACCGGAGCGAGATCGAGTACAAGAGTCACAGGACTCCCTGTGACCGGAGGGAAGTCGAGAAGTGTGTGTGGTGTCTCGGCCACGTATACCACTAAGGAAAGAAACCTAGTCTTGGGACTAAGTAGACAGAAAGTCTCCAGAGTCGACTTTGTAGTGGAGACGTCCGTCCGGGGGAGACTGGTGGGATAATAAGAAATAGGATAACGAGAGGCGATGACATAAATAATATACGAATTTATAAGGAACGGGTCATCGAGTCACCATTTCTTAGCGTTACTTCCTCTGGGGTCAAGTCAGGGACCGAACCCTTCTAGAGGACCTTTTCCCTTACCGATGGGTGACGTCATGAGAACGGACCCTTTAGGGTTCCCGTCTCCTCGGACCACCCGACGTCAGGTGTCTCAACCTTCTCGACCTGTGCGGACTCACTGACTTGTGCGTGTGTGTGTGTCTCTGGTATTCGAGGTACTTCTGTCTCTGGTCACAAGAAGGTCAGGGTTGTGACACACTGTATCTGATCGACGAGTCCTTTAAAAACAACACGTTTACCTACCTCCGAGATTCTTAATTCCCTTCCAGAGGACCTCCTTTACTGAAAATTCAACTTTCGGGTTTCTAGAGATTCAATCAATCCGTTTCCCCGTACGACCCACCGCTCGTAAGGAACCGTTATCAGCACTACCGTTGTCCCTTCTCGTACCAAACGAGTCCCTTGACCTTCTTTGAAAGGATACTGTTCGCAGATCTCCTATTCTTCTTTCCCCTTCAGGTTCAGGAACATACCGGACTTGACCTCCTGGGTGTAGTTTCAAAAGACCCCGTCAACAAGGGGCGGTACCTGTAGTGCCCAGACGTCGTCTTCTTTCGTTTGTTCGTCTCTCGACATCTCAACTCTCGACCATTCCTGACGGTCCGAAGAACGTCCCAAAGTTACAGATCAAGGTCAGGGTCTCCCACCCCACCCTCTCCTATCTCCCGTCGACGAAAGTTAAAGATATTCGACGTGATCCTCGGAGGGTTGTTTTATGATCAACGATTCTTCTAACGTTTAATCAAAGACAACACGTGTTAGTTTTTATGACTACTTAAGTCGTCGTAAACTCCCCGACCGTCCAGTCAAAACCTGAACCACTCAGACCTCATGGACACTTTGTCAGGGTACTCATGTAATTCATTCTTCTGTCCCCAGTAGTCAATCCTGTCCTAAGAGAACGTGTCGCCCGTCCTTTTATACGACACGTAAATTTATCCCAGTAAGACAGAAACCATTTGACACCAACTTTCGTAAAGCACAACTGAGCGTTGTAAAAAGTATTTACCTTGATACTCTATTTTAAAACAAACTTAACTCTAGGTCATTTTTCAAATAGAAACGACTATACAAAAGATAAAACTAGAAATTGGGTTACGTAAGTAATTGTACTTTTGACCTCCGTTTAAATCACAGGTTACTGTCGGTTAAATAAAATTTTCGGATCATGTCAGATGAAAAAGAACAAGGAAATTTCGCTAAACATAAGACAAATTAGGGGTGAACAGGTAAAAAAGTTTTGTTGTATACGAGTTTGAAACTCTGTTGAGATTTCTTTTCTATATGCAGAAGAAATATAAAATTCACCGTATTGTGTCTTGCCCCTATATATTTGTAGTCGTAAGGACACAGTTAGTTGAATTAAGTTGAAGAGAAAAGGAGCAAATAGTAATTAGTCCTTCCTAAATCATCTTTTGTTAAGTTATAGTCATCGTTTTTTAAGTTAAAGTAATTCTTTTCACTGTTCGGTGACCCGTAATTTCGAACGATATCGGAACATTTCTGACGTTTTCGAGTCTACACACAACTCAAATATTAAACATTGGACACTAACGGTACGTTTAAGTGAGGTGACCCGACTCGTTGAATTAAGTTGGAGAGAGAAAGGGGTAAATATTAGTTAGTTCTTCCTAAGTTATCTTTTAATCAAGTTATAGTCGTCATTTTTCAGTTAAAGTAATTCTTTGTACTGTTCACTATCCGTAATTTTGAGTGACATCAGAATATTTCTGACGTTTTGAAGGATACACAAAACGAAAATATTAAACATTCGACACTATCGGTACGTTTAAGTGAGGGGACCCGACTTGTTATCTATGTTTGACCTAATATTTAAGGGTTGATCGTTTTAGTTTAATAACGAAACATTTACTTTGTACTTTGACTCGTGACTTAAGAAAAACTCTATTTTTTCGTTGGTTTAAATTTAATTGACTATCCTTGACCCCCTTCTATGTAAGCAACGACTTAAACGTAATTTATAACTGAAGTCTTGTTATGTAGTTTATGAAAACATTAATTCTTGAGTCGACGACCGCACAAAACGAAATACAAGAGAATCATGTACAGTCTACTAGACCCGATCTCCCGTAGAGTTCGAACCCTGAACGTACGATTGTATACTTTCGGCAAACCGTTTCCCGTTCTGTTTAAGGTAAAGTAAGTCAAACAGACAGATGTTTATACCTCAACTGACACACTGACCTTGATCAGTGAGAAGACACGGGTAGGTGGTATTTACCCTAGAAAATTTAAGATTTATTTAGGGATATCAGAACAATGTTCCGCAAACACTGTTATTTGTATCAACCTTATATACAAGGGTAATTTTTTGTTATTAAAAATGAAGTCAATTTTTTAGGTTGACATTAGACGAATATAACTATTCTTGGTTTGTGTTATTACACCTATACTTATTTATTTTGTCTGTTTATTTAAAACCAAACTATCGTTTATTTTACCCTCTTCGTAATTTTAACTTTAGTCTACCAAATCAGGGGGAAAAAATTTAGGATTTATTCCGACCTATAATATCAAAATTATTTTCAGAAGGTCGAAATGTCCGTTTATGTCATATAAATAATGTAATTAAGTGTATAATAATCACTTAAACTTGTAGACGTATATAAAACGACTCTAAAGGGAAGTAGGAAAACTACTCAACGATAAAAGAAACGTATAAAAGTATACAATTTGAGTATTAAACTTTTGTGAAACATATCAACGTAACAATTATTAGAGGGACAGTATCTCGAATGTTAAAACGGAAAAAAAAAACAGAAACATTTAGAATAAATAACTCTAAAATAAAAATTGTGTGTCTTCTCAAATTCACAAACACCAGTTTGTGTGGTCCAAACATGAAATACCTAAAAAAAAAAAAAAAAACGAAAACGAAAAAAGAAATCTTACTGGTCTCTCTTCGTCAGTGGATATAGACAGAGATTAAGAAGAAGTACTCAGAAAATTGACCCTTCAACCCTACTCTGAGTACTTCGCGGGACCGTTGTTCCGTCGACTTTACTGGTAAAGAAATATTTCCGTCTGAACCGGCCCTCCTCGAGCACCGTTCAGAAGGGTGTCGGAAGGAGGTTGACGATTTGTCGTTCCTATAAATACAGTGATGTCTAGAGATGTGGACACCAGTCACTAAAGTGCGACGAGTACCAAGTAAAGTACGACTCGTCGTCCTTTCCGGCGGCACGGCGAAAGGGTCCGACCTGTACTTGAGTAGAAAAGCGCCCGACACTCGACCGGCGCGAAAAGGGACTGACGGTGTCGCCCCGGCTTTTGTGACGTACCATATGGCGGACCCGAAAGAGGAATCCGACGCAGCACGTTCTCCAACCTGGACTGCGTACAATTTAACCACCTTTGCTTTCTTATTTTAGGGGTACTCCATTACATAGAACCGAATGAAACACTTGGCCCTCCGGGATATGTTTACGATAAGGACAACTACAATAGTCCTTCTTTCCGTGGATAATCTGAAAAGCTATTTTATACTGAAAGAGTCTACGACAACAAAAAGTGAGTATATCTAATTTTTAGGACAGGAAAACGATTCGCATCTCACGGTCAAAACAATTTCAATTGGAGCTTCTCGTCCTCAAAAACGACCATTTGTACGTTTCTTAAACTTGATACGACACAGTTTAGACGAAGATCCGCGTGTCTAAGTTTGCTTCGTCTAAAACCAATTGTCCATTCAAATTGTCTTTACACCATAGAGAATCCTAACCCTAATACAATTTGGCTCTTTAGGTCCAGTCTTCTGGAATAGAAGACGTGAAGTTACTATAAAACGGTTTCTTTACTACCTTCGAGGTAGAAACCCCGTCGACTACGAGCCGACCGGTCCTGGGACTCTTGTACAAAATTTTTCTGGGATACGACCGTTCTCCATATCTCTACTGAAGTACCCTGAAGACTCAGACCTTACAGAAACGAAAATAATGGTTAATAAAAACGACCTAAAAACTGTGTCGCAAAATTTAAAAAAATTTAGATTTGTTTTTATTGATAGCTGAAGGACTTCAATTTGAAACTCAGGACGGCGATGACACTCTGACTGGAGTATAGTGGGGAAAGTAGTAGTCTGTTCACTCCCCTAACCTTTCTTGTGTTTCTCGGAGGAACGATGGGAGGTCCGAACGGAAGGGGTACGTGTTTCACACCCATCCCCAATTTACTCACTTTGTAACCGTTATACATCATACGAGTCTACGAGTCAGCACAGACTGAGAAACACTGGGGTACCTGACATCAGGTAGTCCAAGGAGACAGGTACCCTAAAGGGTCCGTTCTTACGACCTCACCCATCAGTAAAGGAAAAGGTCCCCTAGAAAGGTCGAGTCCTTAACTTGAGCACAAAGAATGTGACCGACCACCTAAGAAATGGTGATCGAAGTGTACCCTTCGAGGTTTTGTCACCATTCCCTAGGAGAATTTGTACATGTAAACTCATGTAAAAAGAAATTTTTTTGTTTTTGTTTTTGTTTTGACGATGTTTAATTGTTTGAGACTTGTATGATTACACCTTATGGTATGAGAGTCTTTTTAAAAGTGGTATTAGGGGAGTCTGTTATATTAACCTATAATTATCGAGTGAGATTGTTCCAGGGTCCGTAGTACGATCTACAAAATTCTGTTCCGTCGAGGTATTAAGACCTAAAGGTTCCTTTCACAACCGAATAAGGACACCAGGACTACATTAATAATTGTTGGAGAAACAAGTGAGTGTTTTCACATGAACTTATTATTCAGTATACCAGTATAATGAATACACTGGATAATGGAAAATAGAATCATTCTTGATACTTTTTATATGATAATAATACTCAGAGTCAAACGTCTACTGAAATGTCTTTCCAAGTCATTAAATAGACTTTGGTCGGTCAAACATTTACCGTCTTAGACCTTCAGTGTGGGTCCGTCACGCCGAAGTCTCGAACGGTACCCCCCAGACGTTCTACACGGGATACCGATCCACCGAAGATCGAATATTATAGGTATCCGTTTCTAATACATAACTATCTTCATATGTCTCAAGTCGTAAGATAGGTTAAGATAAGGATAAAAACCAGAAAAACTAGATTCACGACTCTTTTAAAAAATTGTAATTTTCCTTCTACTATCTTCCTCAAAATGATATTAGGACATGGAGTCAAGAAACTTGAGTAACAATCTTGTCTCGTCTTTGATCTAAGTCTGAACTCAAAGGAAGTAACCCTATTCGACGAAAGACACGGGAGTACGAGGAGAGAGAAGAGAGTGTCTCACAATTTTTAACTTGTCCTCCCGTATGAGAGTCTTTCTCGTTTCTTCTTTCCCGTCTTGTAAGGGTCTTTACCCTTAAGAGAGTAGCTGGGATCGTTGAAGGTCCTTCGGTCCCTTTTCGGGGAACTAGAGTTCCATGTCTGGAGAGTTCCTACCCGTTCTCCGAACACCCTTGGGACGGGAAGTCCGTAATCGTCCACCTGTACCTAATTTTCGGTCTCAAAAGTCTAAGATCAACCAACGATCTCGAGGGTCAATCACACTGTACTCCTGTAATACACAAGTTCATATCTCGTGTTAAAGGAAACTTCAAATACAATATGTATCACATTCTCTATCCGTGACTTCAAACTGGAGATTAAGGATTTACCTCTGTAAAATCCACCTTCTTCTTTAGTCACCTCTCATGATGCACTTGAGTTACTGATACTACCAACCGATTGTTTAGAGAAACGTTCAGTCCACCTCATTTTAAGAAAAGAAAGGTATTTAGACATCCTCCTCGAGGTATTCAACAATTCTACCTTTCACTAATCTGTATTGAGAAGTAAAGTACCAGGCAGGAGTACACTAAAACTGGAGATTGATCCCTACTCAAGTTTCTTGACTCCATGTCCTGATATCATTTTGAAGATAAAGTAGAAGAAAAATTACAATTTTTTAAAAGAGTCGTGAATCTAGTTTTTCTGGTTTTCATCCTTATCTTAACCTATCTTACGACTTGAGACATATGAAGATAGTCATATATTAGAAACGGATACCTATAATATTTGATTACTCTTGTTCCTGTTATCTTTTTATTTTAGGGTGTTTGTTTTGTAAAGTACAGAGTAATTCCCTTCGTAAAAGTTATTTCGAAATGAAATCTATAAATCATTAAAATTTTTAAGTACTATACAACATAACACTGTAACAACTAACTGCTATGACATTATGATTAAGTCAGATCTTCTTTAATAAAAACACACGTAAATTTAATAATAGGGGACCCTAAAAATGATTCTAAACGTAGACATGAAAAAAAAAAAGGAAGTTTCTTAACATTACCCTACTAATAGTTTTAAAAGTTCATTTTTAATAAAAGTTCATTTTTCCCACAATGTAACTCACATTTAATAAAGGAATAAAAGTCCTTCAACCTACCTTTATACTCAATTTTCGTATATTGTTTTTTTATTTACTACATCTTAAAGGTTAACGATTTAAAGATCACTAATAAGTCCCTTTCTACAGACCGACCGGTAGATCGGAAAAACACGGACAAAATAGTACAAATGTTACTTCCCCAACCTGCCTTAGGTGAATCACAAAATCGACGACTTGAGAAATAAGTCTCGTTAGAATCCACCGCTTCGCTCTCGCCTCACCGAGACCATCTCGAGTCGACACGGGTACCGGTCCCGGAGAGGAAGTAACGGTACCGTTGGAGTCTTCTCGTCGTTCTTCTTAAGTGTACTTTTTACTGAGGTGAACCTCCGGTCCCCAAGTCGTTCTGGAAAGACTGAGTTTTTTGACATTGATTTTTCTTTTTTTTGTATACAGATCGAAAGTTGGAGTGCACTACCACGTCGGAATTTAGGTCTCGAACAAATATACAATTAAATGCAACACTAATCGGGAAAACGAACTATACATTATTGTTCTTCGTCACCTAAATCATCTCAGACCCCGTCCTTCAAACGAAATCCATTACCGTCTACAAGATTTACAACGGGTGAAGTCTCAGGAGATGAATGAAGGTCCCTTGTGTCCGGAACGAAGACCAATCGTAATAACCTAAACTGTTACTAAGTAATACGACGAGGACGATGACGATTCAGCGAAGTCAGCACAGGCTGAGACACGCTGGGGTATCTGCCGTCGGGTGGTCCGAGGGGGCAGGGACCCTAAGAGGTCCGTTCTTGTGACCTCACCCAACGGTAAAGGAAGAGGTTACGTACTTTCACTTTTCACTTTCACTTCAGCGGGTCAGCACAGGCTGAGAATCGCTGGGGTACCTGACGTCGGATGGTCCGGGGAGGCAGGTACCCTAAAAGGTCCGTTCTCATGACCTCACCCCACTGTAACGGAAGAGACACAAGTAATACTCTTTATACGTTAATCGACATTGGTTAAATTAAACAGATTTTGTCAATTTTATTATACCAGGTCGGTTTTTCAATGAGAATTACAAGACAGAAATTTGACTAGAGACGAGAGACACAGAGGTCACATGTTTCTCCGTTCTGGTGTGACGTGTACTCACAATACTAAACGGACCTCCAAATGTAGTCACAATCTGTGATTCACTACTAATTCATGAGAAGCTGGAGAACATAAAATATAAATTCTCGTGATTGTAAAAAGTCCACTAAGAGTATTAAGAGTTAAACTATGGGGAAAGTCGATCCCTTCCACTTCTCTCTTTTCCCCTTTAGACCATATTTTCTTACTCTAGAGTTGACACTTCAAAAGATCAAGCGAAGAACTCGTAAGAGTTGAACGCCTGGTAAATTTTATGGATTGAATCCTTTGACTATATACTATTATACTTCTGTTAATAAGACCTCTGACTCTTTGAACCGACACCTTCAAATACTTTACAATACAATTCTAGACACCAAACCCGTAGTTCTACTCTTCTGACTACATTTTTGTAATTTTCCAACTAGTATCTTATATAAGTCTAGTAGACTGATCTATTTGGGAGACGTCTAACCTTCGAACGGTTTCTGAAATAATTCATCTCAATTACCCTTTACGTTTCGATTATGACAAGACATTGAAAACATTGACTCTACATTTCTGGTACTCGTCACAAAGTTATAATAATGTTACTGTTCATGTAAATTCTTCCCGATAGGTACTTGATTAGGTAGGGTTTGGTGGTGTACGACGACTTCCTCGTCACGAAATTTGTCACGTTTATCCGTTAAGTCAAAATTAGTGATTTTTAGAATAGAAGACCTCCCTAGTCTGACCGTTGTATTAATTTGCGCTGCTAAACGAAGTCCTGTGTTACTACCTCAAGTAGTAAACAACGTGCAATCGATTTACGTCGTTAAACAGTTTTACACTCCACCTTAGAAATAATAAAAAGGGTCATTCTTGTGAACTAGTCGAAACAAAGAGTTTTATTACTGAACTAATTTGTCGTATATGATATGTGACATGTATCATATAGAAAAGTAAAGGGGAAATTTCTGTTCAATCACCTCTCTAAACAGTTAAACTAATTCGAACCGTCTAAAACTCATATAGAAATCTTAAATGCAACTAACATTGGTTCTTAAAAGTAAACATGATTGTGTATGTATGTGTGTGTTCTTTTAATCTACACATCTGACCCTGTCAATATTCTCATAATTCGTTTATGTCATTTTCTCACCTAATTTCTACCGTTTTATTGACGAACTTTATGATTTTTTTTAGGTGAAAGTTAGATGTAGAAGATGGATAAAGATCCTTTTTCGTTAACCTTCGTATATTATATTTATAGACCTCCTTCCTCCGTCCTGACTCATATTTCAATTACTTTCTTGAGGTTTGTTCTATATTTTCAAGTTTTTTATAAATTAAAACTTTAATAAAGGTTTTTACTTTATTTACAAACTTTATACGAACTTTACTTCATTTATATGAGGTTGTGATACGTATATTCCGTTCAGGAAGGACTTTAACAAAAAATTGACTTAAATTCTTTAAAGGATTGTACTTTTCGGTAATTGTCGCACAATTGTGAGACGGTGGACGACCTGCTGAACAATCGAAGGTTCTTTACGCGAGTCCATGGACTTGTCGTTCCGAAGATGGTAGGAAACCATCTTTCCTTCGAGACCTTACACGAACGCACGCATGAGTCACCATAGACTGTGAAACGACGGGGTCTTATCGGGTGGTCCGAGGAAGCAAGTACCCTAAAGGGTCCGTTTTTATGACCTCACCCAATGGTAAAAGAGGATGGTCCCCAGAAGGGCTGGGACCCTAGCTTGGATGTAGAGGAGGTAATCCGTCCGCCTAAGAAATGGTGACTCAGTAGACCCTTTGGGTTTCGAGACCCTATATTCGTCCGTTTGGAAAGGTGGTACAGACAGTTATTCGATAAAGGGGTGAATAATACCTTCCGAAAAACGATTGTACTAGGTTTACGAGTCTTAGTTAGGGAATTAAGGTCGTTATTGTTGTGTTGCTGAAGGCAGTTATCCTAAAAAATCACGGTCGATGCAAGCCCAGGTAAGGGTACATCTGTTATTGTTACGATGAAAATCCGTAGTCCGGTCGCTGTTGTTTTTGCTTCTACTCATACCTTTTCCAGCATCCAGGAAAACAGAGGGGTGGGAAACCCTTTCGTTTATACTCCTGGTGGGAACGTCTCCATGGAGAGGACCTACCTCCCCTATCTTGTACGGTCTTGGAGACGACAGTTGTTTCCCTTGGACATGGAATCTCGACGTCCCCAATTTAAGACATTATAAATTGAAATGTCTGTCTTGTTTATATTCTAATTTAGTACTACTATTCAATTCGGTCGGGTCAATCTTTGAGATATTAAACAATTTAGGTTGACTTTATTTACAAGTTATTTTATTGACTTTAATTCTTTTTCCTGAAAGGACCACCAGGTCAACAATTCTGAGGAGTGAAGGTAACACCCTCCGTGCCCAAGTTAGGAACCAGCCCCTTGGTCCTAGGACGTACGACGTACCACACCGGTTTTGTAATTTCCGACCGGTCGTCCCTTGACTTATTATTATTATCTTGACCTGTAACGTAAATTTATAAATATGATCTCAGTTTCCTACAGTTCTAAGTTTTATCGCACATCTGGGGGTGAAGATGTTTCTTCATTTGTCTAAGTCCTCTAATTCATTACCCTTCTCAAATTACGTCTCTTTTCCGACATAGTTTTGGATCAAAACAGTAAAGAAAACTCTCTAGCAGTCAAGTCAAGTCAAGTCAGCGAGTCAGTACAGGTTGAGAAACACTGGGGTACTTAACGTCGTGCGGTCCGGAGGGATAGGTAGTGGTTGAGGGTCTCAAATGAGTTTGAGTACAGGTAGCTCAACCACTACGGTAGGTCGGTAGAATAGGAGACAACAGGGGAAGAGGAGGACGGGGGTTAGGGAGGGTCGTAGTCTCAGAAAAGGTTACTCAGTTGAGAAGCGTACTCCACCGGTTTCATAACGTCAAATTCGACATCGTCTCTAGAACCAGCAACAATTAATCGGAGAGTCTCAAAAGTCAGAGTAGACATGTTCCATTTACATACGAGATTGAATCTTTCACCGATACTTCTAATTTCTTTATAATTTTATTTTATGGTTCGAGTTAAAGAGTTTCAGATTATTCATGAGTTACTTATACTAGGAGATTTTGGGCCCAGAGGACGTAACGCCCATCTAAGAAATGATAGATGAACGTAAATTCATTAAAATTTTACTTCTAAGTCAAGGTAACCATACGTATAACTACATGCATACGTGTACTCAAATTCGGTTCAGTTTCGAACTTGAAACACTTAGTTGACTAACAGACGTAAAATAAGTCGGGGTAGAAATCTTTCAGTGAAGGTACCGGACTTCATCCCCACTTAATCCGAACTATAATTTGGATTATAGTTTTGGTGTAGAGAAATTAAGCGAGAGAAACCGGAGAGAAAGGGAGGAGAGACCTCCTGTATTGATCTGAATAAAGTTTCAATTAGAAACTATTAATCGTGATAGAAACATATACTTCGTGTCGGGCAATTATCTAATAACTTAGTTTCTCTTAAATACTTAGAATTCATTTTTCGTCAACTCCCTGTAGTATCCTCCTTTATGAGTACGTCTCGGAGGGAGAAGAGAATCGTCTGAACGGGGTATTTCTTCCCTAATGAAGACAGGTCAACGTTTCCCACTTGGTAGAAGTCGTCGTATACAGACTGTTGGGGACCTTTTTCTCAACAAGAAGAAGTAACCCACCCTATTTGTCTCTTAGACAAAGATACTAAGTTTTCATATGTAGTTTTCATCTGTAGAAAAAATTAATCGTTTACCTTTATACTTGGGAACTGGTGGAAGAAGAAAGTATGTATAGCACAACTAAATCTCCCTCTGTCAAAATTTTATTTTGCCAGAAAGTGAGTTGATACCTAACAAAAATTTTAGACGACGGAGGAACTCATAGTCTAAAGTCGGTACCACCTCTCTGAAATGACTGTTTTACGACTGACGGTAGAACACCATCTCCCGTCTCTGACCAAACAAACGAGGTATTTCCTACGTTTATCCTAGTTTCTACATTGAGTATCTCTTCATAAAGAGACCACCGAGTCAACCATTTCTTAGACACCTTCTGGACCCAAACTAGGGACCCAACCCCTCAAGGGGATCTCCTCCTTTACCGTTGGGTGACGTCATAAGAACGGATCTCTTAAACTACCTGTCTCCTCGGACCGTCCGATGTCAGGTACCACAGTGTTTCTCAACCTGTACTGACTCACTGATTGTGTGTGTGTATCTCTTCATGTAAAACCGAGTTATATAGTTTCTCAAACCCATCGACAAATTAGTCCACTCTTGGACCTCTAGGACTCTACCCTGTCCCATGATCCCTGAGTTAGTAAAATGTCCACCTTCAAACCAGGTCTATTGGTCGTTCTAGGGAAGGGTGTGATCCTAAGGTATTAAGACCCAAATGTTTTAAATATGACATCTTTCTAAATGATAGAGAAAAAATAAAAAAATAAAAACAAAACATGTTTTTCCGGAACCTCCGTATAATCATGTCACCATACCTGTATTCTCACACCTTAGTCTGAAGGACTGTCGAGACGGTTACCCGAAACGAGTAACAATCGACATAGTGGAACCCGTCAATTACTACAAAAAGACACGGAGTTTGAGGGGTACATATTTTACACCAATTATCGTCATGCATGAAAAACCACCATAATGTCACTAAGTCACTCATTCATGTACAAGAAACTTTTACGTAAGTTTATGGGGAACGTGTGAGGGAGGGTTTCTCAGGTACGTGAGAAAAGATAATTTACGTGTGGGCTGAAACTGACGTATTTCCCTTACATACACATTAGGGGTTTGTTCGTCCCCACCACTGATTCACGATGTCTAAGGTAGTGAACGGCGAGGACATTGGTAACGTCTATAATTAGAAGACCGTGAGCTACGGTTAGGGTGACACGGATCTACACTGGAGTCGTAGGAAGAGTTGTGTTCTAAGATCTCATCTATTCACTCTTCTTTGAATAACAGTAAAGACAAAAACAATTGAACAAGTTCTGTAAATTTCAATTTGAAATTGACACTTTGGACAGTCCTAGTTCTCGATCTGGAGTCTGACTGTGAAGGTGGGGTGAAAAACGAAGCCACACTACAAAAGTAACACCGAAAACATTTAACGGTGTTCTAAAACCAAAATAGACAAATAAAAAAGGATCCTTCTCTACACATAAAAATTATTCGGTAGCACTTTTAACCACATATTTTCACACGAAGAATCTCCACACGAAGTAATCGCCATAATACAGATAATCTTCAGTAGACAAACCGTCATATACATAAATAAAAAGTGCGATAAAGTAGAAAATCTCTGACGGTTCTTTCCAAAAGTTGTGCACGATCTTCTATAGACAAGGATAAGGAATATCTAATTCTTGGTAAGATCTTTACGTTCTAAAGGAGTTTCTTTCCTTTAGATGTACGTTTCTATAATTTCCTCTATCTTCAATCTGGCGTGTTTACTAGATTTAATAATTTCTACTGGGACAGTAGTAAACAAAGACTTTTCCCTAACTATAAGTAAAAGTCGGAAAAGAACCTTGTTCTTTCGATTGGGAATCCATTTTACTTCCTGTGTCCTTTTGATAATTATATTCCTATGTTTCAGGTCGTTATCAGACAGCCCTTCCCGTATTTCAAATATTGGTTCATCGTCATCCGATAAAGATCAGACAAAGAGTTCGTGATACAAAGTTTCCCTTCAGAGTCGACGTCTTTATTCTGTTTACGTCTTAAGACTTCCGTCTCTATTGCTTCTCAGGTTAACGGTCCGGTACGTATAATATTCCTACATAGTAAAATATTTCACATATTATAGTTATTATGCACTCGTGAATGAGATATGATCCGGGACACGGTTCTCGGAATGAGTAAGTTAGAAATAATTGTGTTAGTGAAACTACTCTGATAATCCCTGATTAAAGGGAAAACTTAACTACTCTTTTGACTCCGTTACCTTCCAATTTTACAAACGGGGTTCGGTGCCACGGTCATTGGTCGGTCCGGTCCCATCTAGAGCCTTAGAGACTGAGGTCTCACAGACATGAGTCGATGATGTGACTCCCAGGAACACCGACAGAGTCTTGACGGTCTAGGGTAGAGGGAGGCCAGGGTCCCGGTGACCCTTGAAGATCCGTCCGTCCAGGGTCAGTCTACTACCTCTTACAGTTTGTCTTGATGATCCATCCACCGTCATCATCATCCAGTCATGAGACGCACCCCGACCTCTTTGAAGGTCTACTTATCTGCCAGTCCTTGAACTACCAGTCCTAGAACTATCAGTCCCCCTTAAAACAACACTCCGTCCGAGGTCGTTACGGAGTAACGGGAGGTATCAGGTTTCGTCACGTCCGTATCAATTGAGTCCCAGGTACCCCTGATACTGACCCGGCCTCCTTCCGAATGAGTAATCAGAGTTTGACCAACACTCTTTCTTTACTGTCCAGACGTCGACCCTACCCTGAAACCGATCATCGGGGTTTATTTAGACTATCACCAAAGTTGTCGTTTTTTCAGTGAATGTCTCGTCTAATTTACGTTCGTAAATCTTACAGAGGAAAGTTCGACAAAACTTCCCTATCTCTCAATAGTTTCCCCTCTGTGACTTAAGTTTTGAACGATTCGTCTAAGAACTACGTCCAATTACTGATTTAGTTTCACCCTCTCCAGTCCGTGTCGTGACTCGAGTAACATCAGAATAATTTTCTCTTTGTAGTTCACTTTAGATTAGACTTTAGTATAGAAAACTAACCACCTGTCTCTTCTAAATAGTGTAAATACTTTCTTATAAAGACGAATTAAATTTTAGCTTAATTTTATAGGGGATAGGTGACTCCAGGAGTGGTTGATACTTTTCTTATCGGTCCTGCACCTTCGTTGTTTCTACAGGTAGTCGTCTACTTACCTATGCTTTCGACACCAAGTATATGTGTTACCTCATAATGAGTCGGCAATTTTTCTTACGTAAACTCAGTCAAGATTACTCCATCGACTTTGACCTCGGATAATATGTCTCACTTCATTCAGTCTTTCTTTTTGCGGTTATGTCATATAATTGTATATATATGCCTTAAATCCTTCTACCATTACTACTGGGATATACACTCTGTCGTTTTCTCTGTGTCTGCATTTCTTGTCTGAAAACCTGAGACCCCCCCTTCCGCTCCCACCCTACTAAACTCTCTTATCGTGACTTTGTACATATAATGGTATACACTTTATCTAGCGGTGAGGTCCAAGCTACGTACTCTGTCCCGTGAGTTTCGGCCACGAGACCCTGTTTGGACTCCCTACCCTACCCCTCTCTCCACCCTCCCCCCAAGTCCTACCCCTTGTGTACATGTGGGCACCGACTAAGTACCCTTACGTACCGTTTTGATGATGTTATAACATTTCATTAATCGGAGGTTAATTTTATTTATTTAATTAAAATTTCTTTCGTATCCTTTTATAACTCATTTTATCAGAAGGGGGGTTCTCTTGATCGTTTAAGAGAAATGACTGTCTTTTTGTTCTTACAAATATTGACTTGATGTTGTTCTGAGATTCGCTTTGATCAATTTTGACTAGTAATCTATAAGATATTTAGTTACAAGTTAACTCCACGAACGATTAAATAGAAGAGACAAATATCTGATATACCTTCTCGTAAACCTGAAAGTATTAATGTTTTATGTGACTCTCTTTTAATTAACAACAGTTATCGTTTATCAAATCAATGACAGCAAAAATTTTATGTTAAAGAAGTTATTGATATGGTTGTATAAAATACTAACAAGAGATCAAGATCGTAATATATACCTGAGTAATCTTAGAGTTACCTCTTCTCCACGTCCACTAATTTTGGAACTTATTACTCGTACATCAAAAAGTCTTGATATACTTCTACCGTGTATTATTTCAGTTCTAAGACTATTTTATGTATAAACGAACATTATTTTGAAGTCCTATTTCCATAGTGATGTTGACGTTGACCATGATTATGTCTAAAACAATTGTAGATCATTCATATGTGCTCTTAGATTTGGTTGGTTTTTTTTTATCACCGCCCCCGCCAAGTACGACCGGAATTTGAAAAC
Source organism: Capra ibex (assembly GCA_006410555.1). Classification (NCBI taxonomy): domain Eukaryota; kingdom Metazoa; phylum Chordata; class Mammalia; order Artiodactyla; family Bovidae; genus Capra; species Capra ibex. The sequence continues at coordinate 81,798,619 of SJYO01052474.1, read as the reverse complement.
ACATCTCCGTGAGTTGTAATCGCCTGTTTCGTTATGAGTCCTTTTCTTTTACACGAGTCACAACAAGTTAATTTCTATTTATAAAAGGTTATATCTTTTTTCTTATTTTAATTAGACATTATGACTTAAGTCATTTAACCTACCAGTTCGTGAACCCTGTCTATAAAGTGGTACGTACCGAATTGAATTTATGATATAGGACGTTTGTCAAGTTTTTACTTGTATCCGTAAACGGAAGTTTCTAGCATAAGTTCTTCTTATCCCATATACGACAAACTGTACCCTGTAGAAGTCATACGAGAGATTAAAAATTAATTTTAAACAAAATTTTTAAAAGATGACGAAAAAGGGAATGACGGAAATTGTTTTATGTATAAAAATTAGTGATTTAGATTTGACTTCCTTTGTAAAAAGATGAAATAAAATATAACGTATTCAATTTCAATAGGAAGTATGAGTAGGGTGAAGAGGTTGTATTGACAAATCTTCACCTGTGGTACGTACTACACTCCAAATGGTAAGATCTATAAAGATACACGTATATCTATACACATCTTGTGTGTTAAGATGTTCTTTTAGCCAGATAGTTTTATATCAGGCGACTTTGAAATAGAATCATATGCTTGTAAGAGGGTACCGTCATGTATATCTAGATCCCGAAAGGTCCACCACGACCACCATTTCTTAGGCGGATGGTTACGTCCTCTGTCTGCGTCCAATCTAGGGACCCAACCCTTCACGGGGACCTCTGTCCTTACCGGTGGGTGGGGTCACAAGACCGGATCTCTTAAGGTACCTGATATATCAGGTACCCCAGCGTTTCTCAACCTGTGCTGACTCGCTGAAAGTGAAAGTGAAAGGACCTCCTCCGATACCGTCGGTGAGGTCGTAAGAACGGACTCTTAGGGTACCTGTCTGATCGGACCGCCCAATGTCAGGTACCCCAGTGTCCCTCAGTCTGTATAACTTCGTTGAATCGTGAGTACGTCCGTGTATATCTAGAAAGGTGAGAAAAGTTTACTGACAGAACATAACGTAATATGTGTATACGGTATCTGTAAGTTGTCAAGGGGATACCTACCCACAATCCTCATAGGTAGAAACTTCTTAATGTTTATGATGACGGTCCTTGTAATGTCTCCATAACTGCCTACATATGTCTTTCTGGAGTGAAGAGATCCCATCTACTATTTCTCTTTACGATCCGGTGTCGTCCACTCGTAAACATTAAAACTGTGCAGTATGATTTTAGTGGAACAAAAGGAACTAGCAATCACACCGATTTACGGAATAATATTATTGAAACCGGTACACCAAGTAGAAAGTACTAAATATTAGAATAAAAAAAAATTAACCTGAAAAATAAAGGATTGGAAAGTCCACAAAACATAATTCGAGTCTTAATATTGTGGATTCATCGTTGTTTATGTAAAATAGGGAAGATCATGTAAATGTCAAAATTAAAAGTGTGAATCTGGACGTTATGTAGTCATAAATACTCATACCATGTTACGTCTGTACGTAAAACTTAAAGAGTAGTAAAGTGGTGACTAAACTTTACGGTCACAATAGTATACAATTTAAAGCTCCACAAAGACCGGAGAAATAGATCAGGGTAAGTAGATAAATACGAAAAGACATAGATATAGTACCATATAATCGATAAAGGTAAAGTACTGTACAAAACTGGAAACTATTCCGTTCTGGGACTGAGGAAAATCAGAAAACCAATATAAATGAACAAATGGTGGGTAGAAGACGTAATCTTATGAAGGACCTTTCGTACCGGAACAGAGAAAATAATGCATAAAGTTAACAGTTTTTGTTACGAATCAGGTCTCACTCGTGAATTATGTACACCAAACTTATTTGTTTAAATTTAGATTCAGAGAAAACGTAGGTATAAAAAAGAAAGAGAATTTTGAAAAAAATAACAATTTTGTTTATGTCTTTTTTATTTTGTTTTTTTTGGTGGGAATATTGATGACGGGACATAGGTTACAAATCTTTCTTTATTTCGTTAAAGACAGAAAATATATTAATAGTACGGTCATCAGTGTCAAAGGTTTCGACAACACAACCATCCTAGAAATAAAGAAACATGTGGTTCTAAACTGTTGACAAATTAATAGACATGATAAATTTTCATGTAATAAGACGGTAAACAAAGTCCTTCTTTTTATCGATGAAGGACCCTGAAAGTGGAAATCACCAGTCGAGCTAATAAAGCAGATTTCGTAAAAATAATGGACTATGTTTAGATATTCCGGGCTTCGATTTACGACACTGGTGGGGGGTGGTGAAGAGTGGAAATCCACATCACTTCTCAAAGACCGTTTTCTGGACCATGAACTTTTTTTGTAAAACTTATAAACATGAGAAATGAAAAGTACCTCGTAGAAATTTTTTATACAACCGGAAACTTATGTTTATAAAAGTTCGGGAAAAGTATTAGTCACGTATACTATTGACTCTAAGGATTTACATTAGAAAGAGAGAGAGTAAGAGAGTGACCACAGGGACAGAGAACTTGTTGAAAGGAAACCTCCAGGTCGGAACAATAGAAGGGACAGTGTACCGACTGTCTGGTACACTGTTCGAGAGACGACGTGTCGATATGGGGTGTAGTGTCCTTCTATACTTTGAATTATAAACAATTTTAAGAAATTTAAGTTCTATAAATAAGAGTGCTGTGTAACACATAAGGATTTGTGGACAGGGACTTATATAATCTTCGTCGACAAATTCTAGGGTCTAGTGATTACTCGAGTTTCGTTCTCTACCTTGAGATTTAATCTCGGACGATATAATTCTCTTTTGGGGAGACTTTCTTTTCCTTAACCAAAAGGAAGGAGTAAGTGCACGAGACTCCTGACTTTGTACAGTATGAAGAGGAAAAAGAATTTTTCTGTCTTTGAAGAATAAGAAATCGTAATACTACCTTTGTTTCGAAGAAACACTCGTTAGTAACTTTACGGATGAAAAAGATTAGACGGTAACCGTTAGTTTCGGTGCGACAGAAGATCCCTCTACTTCAACGAGAAGTCCATTAAATTTATTTGTTGTGTGACTACTAGTCACAAACACTAAATCTTTTTGCCTAGACGATCAAGACCTGATCAGTGTGTTACTCCAGAAAAAAAAAATTTATCTGTATTTTCAGTGCCTAGGTGAAAGTTTAAAATAGAAGGGTATTTTGACTACTGGAAGTCACTGAGGGAGGAAATACAGGCCGTTCTAGAATGAAAAATAATAGTAGACCACTAGAAATGTTAAAGGTAGGGGTGAACAGAAACAAAATGACAAAAATAACCTACCTATATACGTTAGTCAGTAAAAGTAAAGTAGACTAAAAGGATGACTATTTGAATACATGACACGGGTATACCTGTGGTAGCAGATTTTGTATGTAGATGTCTTATTACCTCCATGTAAATTTAGTTACCCTAAAGAGTCCCCAAACGGTAATCACCTTAACACCACACCCTATCGTCTTTCTTCCAAACCCCAAGTGTATTTTAACACCCACTCCCCATTGGTTCCCTTCGAAACCCGACACTTGTCTTGATCCGAGTTCGGGGTTGAAACAATGATTTGATTTACCTGAGGAAATCGTGTGTAAAATTCGACTCAATTTCAAAAGAAAAGACATTTTGCTCCTAGTTTTGTTAATATTTTGTCTATCGTCAATGACTGACGACAAATAGAACACAGTAAGAACTGTGAAAAGGATGAAATATCATTTAGACATTTATTAAGAAATTCTATCTTTATTAAGGAAGAAATTTTCTTCACCTCAATCGATTCGCTCCGGTTTTTTTACAATTATTCGTCATGTAAGACGTCATAGGAAATTTCGTACACCACGTAATATCAAAACTCACCCTTAGTTTACTCTATGACTTACACTTAAATGAAGGATCTACGACACACGAAGTGAGTCGGTTCCGAATCCACAAAACATATACTTCTCCCGATATGACATTTCTATACACATAAGTGACTATGGTAAAGTTCATATTGGATAAAGGAACTTTTAAAAAATTTTTGAGATTTCACCATGAATGATCGTATTCTCAATTAGAACCCTTTAAAATGTCTCAAACGAAAGACATGGTGAGAAGTAGGGATCGTCGTAAGAAAAAGTCTTTTCGGAACTAAAGTTTCAAATAATTATTCATGTTAAGGAGAGGGTAACAGAGGTTACACTCCATCCCCTGTATCCCAACTACTTAAGTATTAAAAATTTATTTCTCAGAAAATTTTTGGACAGTAGTTGACAATAGTAGGAATCTAATTTTTCTTACCTAAAAAAAAAAGAGGTCTTTCCCTACTTATATAGAGTCTTGTTTCGTGTTAGGAAATTTGACTTGTGTGAATCACCATCCTGTTTGAGAACTGTACGAGAAACTCGAAAAATTAAAACGACGGTCTGTCACTTTGGAGTAGTACATAGGTGTGTCCAGTAGTCTACTTTAGACTCTTGAGGATAAAATTTCTGGTACACCCTGACACTTTTTAGTACTGACTCGTCGTCTGTCTGGACCCACTCTTTCATACAAGACGAAAAGTATCGTGTCCTACCGCACGGTGAGATGGTAGCCGAGACTTCAAACCGACAAACGTAACTTTAGAACGGAGACGAAGGTCAATGTAGTAGAAAGGAATACAGAGATTCCGAGTAATAAGGGCCCTTCATTTTCCTCATATTATTATTGTGGAACTAATAATACTCATAATTTACCTTATTAAGTGAATTCTTATATCATTCGGGAGGTTTTACAATCAAAAATTTAATTAGATAATAATTGTATAATTATTAATGTTAATAGAAATAAAGAAAAGAATAATAAGTAAATAAATCGAAGAAACTAAAAGTCAAATGGATAGACAATTTACCTTTATTTGTATCGATCGAACGTCCTAACAACACCTCGGATTTACTCTGTTATGCACAACCACGTATCTTGCCGTAAATAGTTTTCGGGTTATGTACCATCTGGAATGTTAAAAAACACCGTAGAGAGAAGGTGTAAGGGGATCACGTACGCGTCAACCGTCCACCAGGAACTGTAGAGGTTCGGGGAGAAACCACAACAAGAACTTTGAGACAGGGTCGGTTAGGGAGGTAGTAGACGGATTTTTGAGTGGACAGGGTAGATAAACAGGGAATTCCAGGACTTACGTGGACTTTCGTTAAGGTAGTCGTTTGACGGAACCCTTTCAAAACTTACAATAAATTTGTTCGTGTGACTTTTTAGGATTTTCGTTTTGTGTAAGCACTAATAGTGAATTTTTGAGTCGTTATGGATAAAGCCTCGAGTCGAATTTTCATAACACTTCTACTTTCTTTTTTTCTGTTTTCTGAGTTTTTTTTAAAAAAAAGGCCGAACCTTTGTTACTTATTACCATTCTGGTCTATGCTAACAAAAGAGAAGACGGATTCAGATACAAGTACAGGTAGTCGGACCTGTTTAGTTCCCCAGGGGGTTCCACGGTAGATCGAGGGGTGTAAAGATGGACGATCAATAATGTCCCCAATACAGACCTAGAACTGGGAAAAGAAATAACACCCCACCGTAGACCGTCAACATCTAAGACCTGTCACTACTCTAGTTTTCCTTCTCATTTAAGTCGAATATGACGATACTAGACTACCTCTTAAGAGGAACTATCTCTTACAGGATAAAAGAAAGATTATGTATGGAGGTTTAGATTTTTGACAAGTTACGTGGTACCATACTTTGATCTTGTCGATAAAAAAGGACAAGGGGGTTTTGTAGACTGATTCCCCTATTTCCCTTTATAGATACACTATGGCCTCCACAGTATAAAGGACATAAAGAAGTAGACATACTACTTCCCCAACATAATCCTGGCGATTCTAGAAGAGATTAATAGACATTCTTCTACGTATGATTCCTCGCCCCTTTTCCATCAAAATCTTCTAACTATTCACCGACTCTCCATCGCACTCTCTTTCCACAATGCAAGAAAATGTTTCAGTAGTTTGTGTGTTCGTCCAGTACCTGATTGAATTTCCTTGCATTGATCCACAATTCTTAGACTTACTTTAAACCCCTGTCCGTGTGTGCTGTTTACCTACTACTCTCTGTTGAGAATAACAGTTTTGGACCACAATAATTTTGAAACCCAAAATACGACTTAGTAAATCGACCCGTAAATTTATTTATACTTCTTCCTGAACTTTCGTAACAGGAACAATACGATTCTCCACCATGTCTGACCTTCCCCCGACCTTTTTTTAGGAACTTAGTTGTTTCTTTCCAAGGTAGAGAGGAAAGGTCGAGGTTTGACAATGTAGTCTCAGTCAGGCGAGAAGAAGTCGAACACTCGGTCTGACGAGAAACCAAAAGACCGTCTCTTGAATCCGATCCTAATTTATTTAAGATGTTCCGTCACAGATGCTTTGAAACCTGAAGACGATTTAACTAATCCGATGAAACGGATAGACTTCCAAGGGATTTGTCTTATCCTACTATTCACGAGACAAGACGATGTCTGTGACTAGTTAGAAGTTTTCATAAGTTCTGTTCAAAGACCCAATTTCTGGTTCGCTAAAGAAAGAAAAAAAAAAAAAAAGAAAGACAAGAGTCTCCTATAAAACACAATTGACTCCCATTGTATTTATAAAGAGACATTATAAAACTCTAACTGTTTCCCGTTTCTACTAGGACTCAGGAAAATAAAAAGAACTCATCAATCTTACATCAGACCTCTTCCTTTATCGTTGGGTGAGGTCATAAGAACGGACCTCTTAGGGTACCTGCCACTACGGATCATCCGATGTCAAGTACCCCAGTGTTTCTCAGCCTGTGCTGACTCGTTGAAGTGGAAGTGGATCTTACATCATAGTATAGTTTACCTGTGTCATTGACAATTCTCATCTAAAAGAAAAGGTTGATCTAACTTTATTTTATTTTGACGGAGAAGAACACGACATGTGTGTAAAGGTGGGGAAAGTACTTCCACTAATGTGAAGTACGTTGAAACCTCCTAATTTGGAAGAAGGACATATCATGTAAGTAAAGGGAACGGAGATTTTACTATTGGATGACGACCTTTTTACTGGACTAAATGTCACTTTAACCTATCCGATTACACTTCGTCAATCCAAGATCTAGTTATAAGACACTTTATGGGGTCTTTGTGTACAAAAGGTAAGAAAGAAAGTAATAAGAATTTTACTCGGCATTGTCACCTCCCCCCTTTTTTTCGAAATCAGACTTTGTATGGTGTATTATCTTATACACTTTTTGATTCTTTATCATTTGTTTTCTCGATTTTAACTATAATCTTTCCTTTTATTGACGTCTATACCATTTATTTGATTTTTGTATAGTCTCTACCATTTATTTTTAGTGAACGTTTTCCGACTCGTCGAACTTGTGCCTTTGTGTGTGTCTAAAAGGAAACTGATAGACTTGTCTAAGGGGTGGGGGAGGGGGTGGGGGACGTGTTCATGTGTCTCACGGTTTCGCCAGTAGAGTGTCCCTTTATTCCGGTAAGTGTTGTGCACCTTTTCACGACGGTACGAGGTTTTATCTAGAACCTTTCAAATAGTAGAAGTTCACTCACTTATCCTTTGAACTGGTAAAAATCTGACTAATTTTAAGTTACATAAATATGAGCGGTAAAAATCTCGTTAAAAAAAAAGGGAGGTGTAGTAATTTTGGGATATATAGTACCCAAAGACTGATTAAAAGTACATTCATTAGTTCTATTTCAAAACTTTAAGATAAATTTTGAAATAAAACGATTCTGTTTTAAAACGAAAACAAAAATTCATCTTTAACGTGGAAATGTTATTATCTTGTTTCAAAAACGTAAACTGAGACGAAGAATACTTACTCTACAGTTGAACCGTTTCGCATTAAAGGGGAAGACTATTTGGTGTCACCTTATGACAGTGGAGCCCCCGTAGGATACTGTCGATCTCTGTAATTCTAAATCTTGTTTATTCCTTTTGGTGAAGTTAAAGAAATTAAAAGATTTTTCTCTCTTTAGGTACCTAGGAGACAACTTTTTTTGAAATTTCACTTTCTGTAAAATGTAATAAATAAATAGTTTAAAATAAAATAACTTCATATCAACAAATATTACAACACAACTGTAAAATGTAGTACTATTGTTGTGAAACTGACAATTCGAAAATTGTATTCACATGTTATTTGTGTAAAAAGAAAATCCTAAATGAATGAGAGACTTCGGTCTGGAGGAAGTAAAAGGTTAAGACAGGACCCAACCGACACACAAGAAGGTATTCATTGAATGGAGATACACGAAGTCAAAGGAATAACACGTTTCCCCTATTATTGACATGGATGGACTCTCACAACGATACTTCTAATTTATATAATTATAGATATTTTCCGAATCTTGTAATGACCGAGTATCATCCACGATACATTAATAATCTAGTAATAACTTTATAAAGTTATTTAGATAAAATATTGGTTCGAAGGAACTTTTTAAAATTATGTATGAATGGGACTTTTACTTTTTAATGTGTGAAACAACACTTAGTCTATAACCAGTTTCAAAGTGTAACCTGAAACAAGGACAGTCAGTGTTGTGGTTTTGAATTAAGGATTCTTGGATGGTACATGTTCAACCAATAACACTGTCTTACGGAAAAAAAGTCGATCAAAACGTATAACGTTGAACTTTATGAATCACTTTTTAGGATAAACTTGGTTTCTTAAGTACCTTTCAAGAAGTCGTAAAATGAATCTTTACGGACAGAAATATATATCCGTCGTTTTGTCCATCCACTATTAGAACCAACCATTTTTAATGTCTAAGTTGGTTCCGACACTTGTCTTCTATATTAATACTTATAAATATTTTTACTAATCAAAAAAATTCTTTTGTGTATAGGAGGTTTCACTATGTCTGATTTTAATCGAGAATGTTCGGACCTATACCAAGACAGAGTCGTCCATGGTCTGGGTAAATCTGAGTACTTATACTGTAGTATACCAGTTAGGGTGACACTTGTCGACGTAGGTTCTCCTTTAAACTTTTACTAGTTTTTCCGGGTGGACGGGGTTCGGTGGGAACGTAGTCATGAATCCCAAGGACAATAGAATTGAAAGACTTTTCCGTCTAAAGGGTTTCTAAGAGTCGTCCCATAATTCTTGACGACATAGCGTTTTCCCAGTACACCGATGCATTTAACTCTTTACGACACTCCTGTTCTAATTTACTCATATATGGAAGTAAACAATTTGTCTATAATTAGCTCACGTCCTTTATTTTTCTTAGTTATCCTGTCTGGGCTACCCGAAATATAAGATTACTTCCACTATCTTTTCTCTGTTCTTGCCCTTTATTTTACTAATACTTGACAAGATTGACAATCCTTTATTAGTGCCTCGACTCTCTCTCTCTACTTGTCCCGTTGTGTCTGAAATCTTTCGCACTAACTGACACCACCCGGAGAAACTCCCCCACTGTAACTTCGATTCCAAACTTCATTCCCTTCGCCGATCTCTGCACTTTTACTCACTTTCTCGTAGAGCCTGTCTCCCTTCTCGAGGACACCTCCCGCACTCCTCCTTCTCCTGCACAACACGAGACCACTTACCTAGCTCGCCTGACGCCACCTGACTCCCCAGGGCCTTTTACTCTGCCCTCGTTGCTCCGACGCTGCCGGTCCAGTGTCTCGAGATCTCCGGTGCTGTTTCTCAGCCCGTCGTTCCCGTGCCCACACCACCTTTCGGGAATTGCTACGACGTGCCTCCCCTTTGGACGAGACTAGATGTACGACCCTCAAATGAAGTCCTCGACTCGTCTCTGATACATTCCCTCTCCACGTTCCGGATCACTCGTCCGGTCGGTCCTCGGTCGCCTCGCCAGGGACGTTCCCTACTGGGACCGACCAATGTGACGGGCACCTCCTATGTCCCGTTTATCCTGAAGCCTCGAAACTTATACGAGGTCCCATCGTAGTTCGAAGTTTAAACTATGATTTCTAGGTTTGACTAAACCGGTCTATTGTGTACAGTCACTTACGGTCCAAGTTCTTAATGGAGGACTTAGTAACTATTGCGTTAACAAAAAAAGAACTTCTCTCATTCCCAAATACGGTATGATCCAGTAGACGTCTACCGTCCCAAACGTCCTTATCCCATTTCCTTTTCGTTAACTAAACTCCCACCCCCGTTTTCCCTCAACTCCCCTTCTGACACCTTTCTGTTCGTCACCCCGAAAAAGAATCTTGTCCAAAGACCTTATTTCCCCTTGTGGCACTCGGTATCCCGACACCCTTTCATTCCCTTCCCTCCCCCGAGGTCTCTGTCCGACGTGGAGAATACCTTACATCGGGTCCCGGTAAGAATAAGTACACAAATTGCGAGGTACAATTCATGTAAGTACGTTTATAAACGGACACTTACAAGTACTGAGGGGCGGGAAAACGTCTGAGAAGTCCCTCTCGTGACCCGAACCTCAGTCTTCCGACCTCAAATGTCCCGTCGTGACAGCAGACGACCACCCCTTGATGCAGTAGAGACGGAGTCAGACGAGAAATCGCTTTCACAAGCTGAGGTGTATTTTTTATGTCTATTTTATAGTCGATGGCTCTTTCGCATACCGTAGTGGAGTTTATGATCCTCACGGAAAAGTGTTTAATTTTACGTCGAGTCTCTCTGTTGAAGGTCGCAACTATATACGACTGCGGTTCAACGGTGATGAGTTTAGACGGGGTTAATAATTGTAAGGTCGTCGATTCTTCTTTCCGGTTCAAAGAGTAACTGGAAGATAAGTGATTTTACTATATAGATTAAACGTTCTTATATGCAAAAGGAGTAACCTCCGTTATTTTAGTAAGAACAAAACTTACTCCTTTTCTTCGTTCGGACATTTCAGAGCAACAAGAACTTAACCGGAAGCTCGTTGTCACTAGTGAGTGGTTAAACGACCCTAAAAAAGAAAACGGAATTACGGTAGAAACGTCAGATATACTACAATCCCTACTTTTTCACAAGATTATAACAAGACTGGAAAATCGGGACACCACCCAGGTCCCTTACTCCACAATTTCGTTAAACGTAATAACGCGACAGACACGGTCCGCCCTTGAAGAGACTTAGAACCCGATTTCTCTAGGGTGGAGTCACAGGTATTTGTGACTGTAAAAGATGCGAGAGGACGAACATTCTTAAGACAGACAGTCTAAATTCCAATCGTTGTTTATTAATACGACTTCAAACCCAATTAATTACATACTCAACTCAGGTAAACTTTAAATTTAAACCGTCGTCATGTGAAGTGGACAGGAAAAAAGGGAACAACGGGTTCAACTGAAATACTTTTAGGGTGGTCTGTCCTTTAAAGATTTTTTACCGTCTTGAAAGGAAATTTTGAATAGTAGTTTCACTATTGAAAAAGGATCAGATCAGGACCCCATTCACGGTAATGAAAACCCGAGGTCTTTCCCTATATATGTCAAAAGTATCAGTCGACTGTGGTTTAAGTATAAACAAATGTTGTTTAATTAAACGAATCAAGTATCTTTATCCGACCCAGTCTGTATTTTCGGAATTCAGGATGTTCTTGATTACAGTGTAAAGGGACGACACGTCCTTTAAGAATGTATATAAGTATCGATGGATCTTACGGGTGAACCGTATACCGCACTTGGTCCCCTCCGAGTCCTTGCGTCCGCTTACACAGGTTTAAGGACCCGCAACCAATGACTCTGTCCGGATCAAGGATTTTGGGAGCACCCACACTTTTGACTCGAACTGTGGCGATCTCTCTGACTGAATGACAGGTACCTCTCCACGAGGGGTAAGGTAACCAATAACGTCCGAGACTAGTAAGTTCTGTTAAGTATATATGTTAAGATTATTTTCTACAGATTCAACAGTAGTTTTAAAGTAAACTGACGTCAACACTTTATTTGGTTGGAAAACCGTAATCCGTTTGTCCGGACTCAAGGTCGAGACGGTGAAGGTTCTTCGAACCACTCGGAGTAACCGAAAGGCACAGAGACGAAGGAGTGGATACCTCACCCTAGCTATTAGAAGGTATCCTGACAGTACTCTTCACTGCCGTGTAGTGAGAGAGGTCGTGTCATCCTGAAGTTACTTAATATGCATTAATAAAATAAATATAAGGATTGCACTCTTAATTAACGAGGGTCCTACAGTCAGGTATAACCATTATACTCTCTCCGGTCAAGATAAAAAAGGGAAAAGATGACTTTTATTTATGATGAATTCATCGAAGACGGATCAGGTTTTTCGTGTCCACTTCATCTTCTTAGGTGAGACACTAATTCTTTCACATTTCTCCGACCACCCTTTACGAAGACGTACGGATTTGTTTTACGATACGAGACTTATCCATTTAAGACAAAATTTGCGAGTTACTTCTTTTGTCTCAACCGAGAAGGTTAGTTGTGGTTGAGTTAGGCCTTTATTTCTCACACCTACATTCTTCGAGACTCTACACTTACCTAATAACTAAACTCTCTCTTCCCCGATTTTACACATCGTTATAACTCGACTATGGTATTTCCACCTTTTTGAATTCGGAGTTACATTGTTTTTATTAATGTCCCTTTTTTTTTTGTGCCGGTACAAATCCATTTAAATTGGGTAAAGTGTTTCTCTTCTCTACCAGAGAACACACACGACCTATACCCTATTTATGCACTGACAGGAAAAATCATATCATCCCTTTTTTTTTTTGTTGTCTATAAGGTGTTGTCTTTTACCTCTTATTTTACGGTAATTTGTTTATATTTTACCATATGAAACACTAGGTTTTAACCATGGAAAGTGAACATATTAAGTGAACACGTCGAAGATTCATGTGTGTATAAGACCCTCTGTAAACCCACGACTTTCCCCTATAAAGATCTAACGTTAGAAACGTCCCTCCCTTCAATATTTTGAGTATAAGAGGGGGTTATGTGACAATATAGTTTCTCTAATTCTCAAATAAAGTTACTTACTTACTGCTTTCCCTTCTTAGGAAATATATGTGTCTCCGTGTGTGTGTGTCCACACGTACATGCGATGGAGACCTTCGGGGTTCCTTTCTCTATAGTGTCCCACACTATAGAACGAACTTTCGTCCCCTCAACTAGTGACCTTTCTGAAATTTTTCTTCGTCATAAAGTCAATTTGATATCCTTTAACATTCTAAAGTTTTTCCCCTCTATTTCATTACTCATATATAGCTCGACTGACTTTAACAGCACATGTGCGTTGCGAACGTAAAGGAGTGAAGAGCAAGAATTTAGGTCAACGTTAGAGAGTTAGGAATAGGACAAACTGAATAAGTGTTGTAACTCAGATCCACGGACTGGTGAAATAGGAGAGACCAAAGGGATTATGTTGTAAAAGAACACAAAGGAGGAAAGTAGATTGGAAAGTAGAGATAGAAATAATGTCCGAGTAAAAGGTGACTGGGAATTTTTTAACCGAAAGAGCTTATCTACAAGAATAAAAAGACGAACGAAAACAGGGAAGTAAAAACTGAGAGAAAAAAAAAATTTGAAGAGATATCCGATGTGGGAGGTAAGGATGTGGTAGTCGACTTTATGTATATACTAACAGAGGGTTTGGACATGGAAATCATGTCTTGAGAGAGAAAACTTTGCGTAAAGACATAGATGAAGATAACCTGTAACGGTGAACCTATTCGGTTTACGTAGTGTAAAGATTAATTTAAGAAATAGACGGAAAGGGTTTTATAATAGACAGGATACACTTCCTGTGGGTAGAGAGGACATTAGACGTATTAGAGGATATTAGACTTTCTTTAAACTTTAACTAGTGTGGTAGCAAGGAAAGGGAGTGAAAAGGATCAGGTGTAAAGATAGTAAGTAGTTGATGGGAACGTCTGGGGACATTCGAGGACGAAAACAAAAAACAAAAAGGGAAACAGAAAAGATAGAGGTGGTTCCACTGAGCTTAACAAAGAGGAGAGACAATGACGTCTTCCATAAAACTAATCAGGGCCGTTCCAGGCGTCCCAGTGTTCTCCGAAGGTACGGCGACGCGATTTCCCAAACGGGAAGTAGTACTCCCGTTACCCCTAGGAACTTTCTCGATTTTCTCCTGTAAATTTATTAGTCTAGACGGTAGAACCGTGTAGTCAGGCCGACTTTCTACCCTGTGCATAATCTTACCTTCCGTCTAAGGCATGACGAGATTATGGGCCAACCGAGCCGTTCTGACCTAGAACAGCCTCGACATCCACGAAGAGGGGGTTGGGGCCGAAAGTTGAGGCACAGGACGTAACGTGTTATGGAGGACCCACGGAGACCTATGGACACCGAAGAGCGTTTAGTGGTACAACCAAGTTCGGAGGTCCCGAAAAATGACAGACGACAGTACGGATATTGTGTCGAGTAGAGAAGGGGACGAATAGACCGAGTAACAAAACAGTGAATTTACGACTTAGTACAGGGGTAAATCCCAGTGGAGGGGACCTTGCGAAGGTGCCACAGGTCGAGCCCCAACAAGGAGGGACCCGTCGCGAGTGACCGCAAACAGACAACCTCATGAATGGGGTGCCCAGGCACTAATAGACAACCCAACAGACTGAGAAGGTCAGAGGACACTTCGGTCCTTGACATTAGACAGTGTCATACGGGCCTGATCCTGCCGTTACCCGTAAATCATTTATAAATAACTCAAAAATTTATACTTGTTTCGATACTCCGACCATTAAACAATCTGCACAATGACCCCTTACAACTTATGCAAAACTTCCTGCCCCTTCCACTATAAACTTTGCGGTTTAAGACTTGATGGTCTGTTTATTTTCCGTTCTTAACCCCTACCCCGACGGCCTTTTTTTGATTTTGGTCTCATTTCGTCGAGACGTTGATTTGGTAATTACGTTTCCCCGGGGGAGGGTGGGTGTGGGGTTAAGACTCCGTTGTCTTATAGTTAAGTTTAACGGACGACTTTTAAAAGTATTTCCGACTTTTACTTCCTCTCTGACCTAAGTTAAAAACATCGTAGTGATACCGAAACCTTGACCTTAATCCTTCGACAACTCCAAAAGAGGAACCGAATCTATCCTTTCTATTTTACTCTAGTGTAGTACTTTCGAGAAGGTACGATCCGACTTCTCACCAAGATTCAGAATCCGAGGGTCCCGTTAGTGACTTATTAATGCTTGTGTCCCCCTGTTTTACCCTCGAATCATTTGTTCAGACTGGCACACACATTGTGACTTACGTAATGTCTCTCTGATTTGCACCGACTTATAAACCCCTTGTAAATCCATAAAACAATTTCCATTATTCGAAGTTACTCTCCCCACCGTCACTTTGATGCGTCTTCTTTTTACGTCGGAGGTACTCTTTTTAGACCTCATCGGAACTCTGAACTATTCTGTCTTCGTTCTATGTGTAAACGTTTGTCTTTAAAATTACTTTATCTTACCAATTTATGACTAATGTTTTCGTCTTTTATGAAGTACCTCGGTCTATGAAATAAAGAAACTCTTTGTCGAGGAACCCAAATCTCATAAACATAATAAGGAGATGTCTCTTATGGTTAAGTATACGATGAAAATTATTTCTCTCCAAAAAGTAAACTTGTTTCTGTATTAGAATATGAAGTCCATGGGTCTCCTTGGGACCCCATAGGACGTCACGTCCGGTTCCCGTACCTCGGCTTCCGTGTCACCCTCTTCGTGTCAGTCGAAGGTACTCTTTACCAGAACGTCTCGACCGACCGATCGACCCATAATCTGTGGAAATTGACGTGAGGAACTAGGTGCGAAGACTGTTATTTTTAAAAGAATTTTTTTTTTTTTTTCCGTGATTTGATGTAAGGTTTGTCTGTTGTGGGAAAACCTTTTTGTTAAGTTCTTTTGGTGTGAACGTTTATAACTCTTTATCTAAGACTACTGGAAAAGATAGTTAAGAAGGGGGAGAGTTAAGAAGTAACGATTTTATTTTAATATTTTTGAATTGTGGAAAGGTATAATGATCAAAAGATGTGAGTATTTCACTTCCGTCTTTGTATTCAAGTATAATAAAAGACACAAAACTATCTTTTGTTCAATTATGGCACCACTGTTGTGTTTTATAATAGTGAACCAAACATTATGAGTAAACATTAAACAAAACATTACGGGTAATATATCTGGAGATATTCTAGTATAGTTACAACTTTTCGTGTCTCACCAGTGTATTCTATTACGAAAATTAATATTAATTTTTCAACTTATTTTAGAGTATCGACTCACCTTATAATGAATACATAACCAGTGAGAGATGACTGGAACTCCTGTCCAGTAATAAACAAATCCATGGAAGTCCGAATTACCTTACGAACCGCATAGTATTTATTAGTGTTATGAAAAACTTATTTACTGTAAATTTTTTATATGGTGAATGTATCTTGGATGATA
This sequence comes from Capra ibex, assembly GCA_006410555.1. Classification (NCBI taxonomy): domain Eukaryota; kingdom Metazoa; phylum Chordata; class Mammalia; order Artiodactyla; family Bovidae; genus Capra; species Capra ibex. The sequence goes on along the minus strand of SJYO01052474.1, from coordinate 81,782,206 downwards.
CATGGTCCGTGGATTAGTTTCACTAAATGCTTGTAATTAAGTAAATTAAGAGTAATCTTTTTGGACTAAAGTACTTCTCTTAATTCTATGCGTTTCCAATATATTAAACGGGGTTTGGTATGTCGAAGAAGATCTTCTACCATCTCAGTCCGTACTTTGAGTTCCTCTCGGGACAGTCTTAGACACAAGAATTAATTATGACGAAACATTTTTTGCGACAGAAATTTAATTTGTCTACATGTATATATTTATACACATAATTGATATAAAATATTGTCGTAACTTGAATCTTCTGGTCCCAAGTTTGTGTGTAATCTAAATGAGTCAAACACCGTTGAAACTTGTTCAAACTTGTTCAAGTAATTGGATTACCCAATTAAAGGAATATCCATTTTAGTTTTCCTTTCGACCATGGAGTATTCCGAAGACATTCGAAATTTCTTTTATTAAATGTACTTTTATGATCTGATATCAGCCGTGGCCCAATACGATAAACCACACGGCTCTTTGTACCATGATAAAAGAAGAAAAGACGGAAGTTTTCCCATGTATAAACGTATAATGTGTAGTATATCTAGAATCGTTTTTCCTCTGGTTTAAGACATAAACCATTTTGTAACAAAGGTCATCGAGAATTTCGATCTCAATTAAATAATTCGGTAAAAGACCTGTCAGTCTATTCGAAGTCTGAGTTATCGAACAAAAAATCTTTTTTTTATTTTTTATATATATATATATATATGGTCTTTGGTAATACCAAATTTGTAGATGCTAGTTACCCCCTTTTTATATATAAAGAAGATAAACCCTATATTCCAATATTTATAATTTTTATTTTAATCTGAGTGTTATCTTGTATTCCGTAAATACAAGGTTCTGAGAGGCTGTAGTGGGCTGAGATGGTTTGGGCTGCCCTTGGCGGAGCCAGTCACCAAGGGTTGGTACCGACGTCTAATGATAGTGTAATTTCTGCGGTAGTGTTACATTTGGGGGAGTAGTCTATTAGACTAAATTAACCAAACTCCATCCCAGATCCGTAGAAAAAAAAAAAATTTCGAGAGGGTAAATAACATTAAACGTCGGACTCAACTCTTGTGACCAAATCCAATAGTAACTTTTGTAGTGGTCAGAGAATAAAGGTAAAGTAAAAATGAGATTATTTTTGGTCGTCATCTATTATAAAAGTAAGTACAGTTGTGACTTTCTTAGACTCTTCAAGTGATTCTTATCTCAAAAGAAGCTGAAGCTCGTAGTACTTTGTTTTGTTGAGATTCTAATAAAGACACAAGAACACTTATGCAATATCATTCCTAAAGTACGAATGGTATAACCCATACAGCCATACCAGTTATTTATTGGAATCTCATGAAATGTTCCTAACTGATAATAAGAACACCGATATCAAAGACTTTAATTGACATCTAATCTCCGTACCCTGGTTTCGTTTAGGGCTGGTCACCTACAAAACTGGGTACAATTTTATGACTCATCTTTACTCACGCGTGACTCTTATGACTGAAGTTGACGTTTCGACAAAACGTTTCGATTAGTGGAATCTGGGAGAGTATTACGGTCGTATCTTTTGGTCGTCAAAACTGGAAAATTTGGACCCAAGGTTGACCGGTGTCTGATCCGATGGTTGTACGATAATGTTTACTATGAAATATGTAGGGTGTTGTGGTTTCGGTAAGGATGTTGTGATTTTGGTGATTTTAGGGTGTTGTGACTTTGGTAAGGATGGTAACAGAGATTACCATTCACTTCCAACGGGTTTATATACCTGATAAACAAAAAGATAATGGTAAATTCTGTCTGAGTTTGAACCCGTGAGACGAAAGATTTCTAATCAAAGTCTTTGATGCACCGGTGTGAAACCAAATAAAACTTGTAAAGTGAAAGGTAGTGGGTTATTACGTTGTTTATTGGAGCTTATCTGCTAAACCAAGTCCAATTGATGCCGTCAGTCCCAGAGGACTTCTAGCCACTACCTTGGGACGGAAGATCAGAACGTACATGATACATTATAATCCAATTTCGAAAGTCTGTATTTAAAATAATCTGTCAAGACTTTTTATATCGGACTTAGTACCCAATTTTTCGATTGACCTAACAATTAAAAACTGAAACTGAACTAAAGGAACCTGATGTTCCTTTTACTTACAAAGCCCTTCTATCTTCATTATACAATCTTGAAAAGAACTTCAGAAAGTGGGCCGGAACCTTTCTCGCAGTACTTTCTCATGGGAAAACCTTCGATACGTGTGTTGTATAAAAAGGATTATCCACACTTCTTACCGACGATACGTATTTACTAACAACTTTTATTAAGAGACATTTTGTACTGAATTGTTCATTGAGGTAACTGGTGACCCGAGTAATGGTTATAGTTCTTGTTGGTTCTGGGTAGTACATCTACGGTCATAGTAGACAAACAATTATTTGTGAAGGATCTTTTTGAGGGGTCGCAAGTCGGGGAGTAACCCATTAAAAAGTCTGAGTCCTTCGACTTCTTACTTTGAAAATTCCCTTTAACTGTAATTGTCGTCTCATTTTGAGTGTGTGTCAGTCTCCTGAGAAGTTGTACTGTGGGACTCAAAGTCGTGGAAGGATCCTGTCGATCGAAAGGAAATTAGTCCCCATTCCTCTCCGCTGACTCTTATTCGGCTGGGGATTAGTCTGGGAGCTTGTGGCGTTAGTTTGACGTCAAAACGTTAGTTTTGGGTTCCATGGGTCGCGTAGAGGTGGTATGGGGTCTTGTAGGGTCTCGAACCTTATTTAGGGAGAGTATCGTTCTGGGAGGAATGGACCTCATAAAAGAGACTTAACAGGAGGTACCACCGAGTCATCTTCGGTTCCCGCAAGCGTCCACCACCGAGGTCTCCGAGTCCGAGGTCGCCCGTAGAGGACTCGTCCTCTGCCGGCCGGCGGCGACCCACGCCACACCTGCCACGCACGCGTGGCGAGGTTGGGTCCTTCCAGGCTCTCGCCGCGCCGCGTCGGGTGGGTCTCGGACCCCCCGACCGGCAGGATCGCCTCTCTTTTGATGCAATCAGGCCTCGCGAGAGACAGAGCAGGGAGAGGGCTAAAGGACTGTGAAATTAAGACGAAATTCACTCTCAAATGGGGGTTGGGGTCAAACATAATATCCGATTCTCCGTTTGACGGAATAGGGGCACGAACTCAGGTTGGAGGGGTTTCAGGTCCTCCGAGTGGAAGGGCCGCGGAAGGGAAGGTCGTCACTCGACCCGCGTTTGAAGAGGGCTGAATTCAGAAGAGGACGGGCGAGGGGGCGGGACGGGCCGGGCGGAGGTGCAGGCGGAGGTGGGGGGGCACCTTCGTCTCCTCCACCGTCGCCTTAACTACTCGCGGTCGGGGGGGGGCGGGGCAGGGGCTTGGGAGGGCGGGGGCAGTCGGGCGAGGACAGGGGCCTCTCCCTCCCCCTCGTCCTCTCGAGGCTCGCGGGGGCGTTGTCGGGGGACGGGGGGACCAGGCGCTCACCCCGACCCGGGCGGCGGCGACGGACCGACCTCAGGGCCGCCCCCCGAGTGAGGTGCTCGGGGGGCCTCACGTTCCGCCGCATTTGTGCTCCTCGGACTCTCCCTGGGCTCAATCTGGAACCCCTCCCCCGTTGTCAGACCCGACCCCTGCCTCCATCGAAAACCCCTCGGAACAGGGGGAGGGGGTCTCCTACGGTTAAGACGTCCCTGCAAAGGTTTTCTTGGGTGGGGATCTCTAGCACGGTGGGGTCGAGGAAGTCGGCGACGAGCCCCCTGTCGTCGTCTCGGACCCCTCTCTCCCAGGGATCACCCGCTCCACCGCTTTCACTCTACCTCCGCCCACCCCTCTGACACCCGATCCGTGACCCCAGGACTCTCCTTCGGTCCCTTCCTCGACCCGATTCCTCTCTCCGGCACCCCCAGGCCTTTCACGCCCGTCTCGCAAGTCTGACCCCGTCGACACGCCTCGACTTTCGCGTCTGCCCTAAGCTCCTTTTCGCGGGAAGTGTGCCCCCGACGCCCACCCGTGTCTCCGAATGGGCCTCACTCCTTCACTCCTTCTGGCCCCAGAGCTCACGGAGATAGGGGGGATGGAGGGCGGTGAGGGTTTCGGAGACTACGGTCCTTCTCGGACCCTGCTGGGCTAAGGTCCGACCCGTGATGAGGCCGACCGCCCGCGCGAGACCCTCCACCCGTTCAACCAAGGTTCCTGCGTGTCGGGAGTCGTAGGAAAACGGGTGGCGACCTATCTCGTTCCCTCGGCACCTACGAAAAAAAAAAAAAAAAGCAGAGGATTGAGACAAGTTCCCTGAAACCCGATTCTTTCGTTGTAGGGCGGCACAGGGCCCTGTAGCTTCACCGGCGCCTGGCAGGTCCAATGGTAATGGCGGGAGCAGTTTTCTTGACTTCCGTTGTCGTCGGTTTATCCTGCCCTTCTTTCGGTCTGTCGTTGTGTCGTGTGAAAGGCCTTGCCAGGCTCAACGAGGATTCGTGAGTCTGCAGTCTCCATGGGACACTTCCCCTGACGTTGGACGTGGGTAGACAAGAGAGTAGGGAAGGGACCTCTCTAATGTGATACCCGTCTTCCACGCACACAAAGACAGGATAAAACTTGAGGGTAAAGGGTGGGAGGCCCCCTGAAGCCCGTGGGGTCTAAGTAAACTAACCCCCAAACGTCCCCCTTCTCTCTCAGGTCCCTGTCTAAATAATCCCCGAGTAATCCCCATTCCGTCTGGAACAATCCCCAAAACAAAAAGGTCCGAGGAAGAGGGGAGGTATTGGGTGGGGGGAAGCGACGGTGGAGGTCAGACCACTGGGTCTCCCGACACACACTGAGTGGTGCGTAAGATTGGGATGTCGTGGTGGGGTCACGGCCCCCGATAGAGTGTCAGGGAAGTAAGACTCCTAGATTCACCCTTACTCCATAAATCGTCATTTTATATACTGATCTTTTCCATCGACCTGGTAACCCTCTCCTTAGAACGTTTCCTTGTGTGTGTGTGTGTGTGTGTGTGTGTGTGTGTGTGTCTATCATTATGTTTGTTCTGGACATGTTCTTTAGACTTAAGACCTACATCTATACTTATAAGGGAGACACGAACCTGAAAAAGGACCCAAGTCATCGGGGGACAATTGGTAGACCCCGACTGGTCGGTCGTGGATGGACTGGTACGGGAGGAAACTGTGCAGAGAATGTATTGTAAGTAATAGGAAACGGTCTCGTTTGTTCGTCTGTTAATAATTTCAACAGACTCGTAGGGGATACCAGTTGAAGACCCCCGGTTCGTGACTCGTAAAGGGATAACATCGGGTTTAGTACCGTAGTTGAAACTTAGTCCTTCTTAAAAAACGGTTCACCTCCCACAACGATAGGAGTCGTATCACAATAGTTCGTTTGTATCCCTCTAAGAGACAACATCCAAATAGGAGCCCGTAGGTAATAGTGGCTGACCGTTGACCATAAGACTCGTCCTACCCCGAACCAAGGCATTTCGATGGTTTCCACACATTCTGGGAATTGACATTGAATCTCTCTGTTTTGTCTTTAGATTCTTAATCACTCTTTTACCGTTCTCACAAAATATTTCATTCAGGTTGACACATACCATATTCGTATTCCCTGGGTCTACTTAAGTCCACGACTAACATTAATCTCTTATAACCTCCTTTTATTCTCTCAAAAGACATCCATTTAAAGTTCCTTCTGCTTTATCCTCTTCACCCTAGTTTCTACTCCGAGAGACCGGAGAGTTCACCTATTTTAACTGGTAGCCTGTGTCGGTTTCCCCCAACGTGGACAATCTTCACGAACCGCTAATATCTCTAAATTGAGATAACGACAGACTTGTGACAGTTTTATAAAAGATTTCATCTATGTTACAACATCTGGGAACCTCCCACCCACAATTGGACCCCTACCAGACTATTCCCCTGAGGCCGACATAAAAATCTTTATAGAACTCCGGCAATATCCCAAGACTTTGGTTAAATCCTCCGTGTTGGATGTAAAATTTTTACTTCATCTTATCTTTTATGTCTCAAATAGAGGACACCGTCCACACTCGTTCTTTGAACACAGACGTACACACATGACTCTATGTTTCATTTAACATAAAAAAAGAGTGTTAGTTTTAATAGAATTCTATGAACAAATATTATTCGGTGTGAAGTTTACCTTGTAGAATATAAACGTTTATTCGGAAGCTTTTTTTCAATTAGTTTTCCCGTAAGTTCTTTATTCGTAGAATTTCACACTATTTGTAAAGACTTCAAAAGAGGCTAACGAACACTGAAAATTTGAGAGACAGAAATGCTCTGAAACGGGGAAAGGAAGACAGGGGAAAGGAGAAAAAATTTTTTTCTATCTCTCGACTCACTGGAGAGTTGGAACACAGAAGTCTTGTTCCAAAGAGAAGGCGTTTTGGTCCTAAGACCGACATAGTGAAATTACGGTAAATACCAAAATCTGAGGTGACTGAAAAGGTATTTTAGTACTTTAAAAACTTAACGACACTCACTTTCCTTCTAACGGAAAATAATTTTTGATTGAGATGATTTCGAACAAGAACAATTTATACTAATACATTCCCTTCCAGTGTAAAACCTCCCTGACTCTTTTCAGTACGTATATTTTTACATACGTAAAACAATATAAACCTTCTTTTTAGTGAATAGTCCTATCGACGTAAACTCAAATAAGAGAAAATTTTTCTTTAAATCTCTTTTCTAAAGACCGGAGAGAGTCCTTGGGTTAAGGATCAAATTGTGGGGTTTGTTGTGTAAAAAGGAATGGAACTTTATGTTGCGTTAGGGAGTTGTGTGTTAAGTGACGTATAAGTTATAATGGAACACAGTACTGTGTGACCGGATAGATGGGTATCCCCTTGGGGTTTTATGACATACATCGGGAATGGGAGTTCCTTGGGTGTTAGATAAACTCCTACAGACAAAGAAGGAGAAAATCAGAGGAAGGTTTGTCTGTTGTCGACCATTAATAGGAAATATATTAATGGGAAGTGTCGAAATATCTGGAGTAGTACTGTCTCTTTTCTTATTAAGTGGAATTACTTTTTCTTTATAAAAGAAAAACTTTGTTAAACTTGAAGGTGGGTTATCTAGTTCGAGAGAGAGCCCATCCCATCAGAGGCCGAAGCTAAAAGACGCAGAAAAGGCCTCTATCCTCTGTTACGTGAACACAGAGAAGGGAAAAGTAGATTGTGTCAACACAACGAGACGTCTGTGTCAACACAGAGGACCGTCTCTTTGTTTAAAGTGAATTTGATCCTTCACAGAAAGGTCTAACATCAATGTGTTTGGAATGGACCCAATTGACAATTGAAATGCTTACTTCTCGAGGGCAATCCTCCTCTACCATCCCTGTATGTGGTAATTCACCGTCACCTTTGAAGAACGGGGTACAGACGATTTCAACCCTTTATAGTTCGATAAAGGATCAAAGATCACTCTTAAGACTTCTCTTTAAGTCTTAGGTCCCCCTTTTGACATCTCCGTTTACCACGCACGTAAATAATTAAGTAAACTATTTATTACTTATTAACTCGAGTTTTACAAATGCAAGAATGCCCTCCTACCTCTATATATTAGTTGTTTTATTCTTCATCCGACAACTAAGGTCTATGACCGTTATGATCCTTCTAGTCTCCGTCTCATGGCTGTCCGTCCGTGCCCCACGGAACTCGACGTTACACTCGTTCTACGTCGACCGGTGCAACTCGAGGGGCCATTTCAGGAGCACGTCACAACGAAGTCAGGAACGATTTACTTTTATTCCTCGTGATCCTAGACCTTATACAAGAAAAACACTAACACACACACACACATATGTACATTTCCTGAGACACATTAAGTTAACATAAATTAAACACTAGTCCTTGGACCGTTTACCCTTCATAAACTGAACGGGATTCACCCTGTCCCTCGTCATTAAAAACCATAGAACCCCGACCAGGTATACTTCAATTTAATCCTCACTTGGGATTGTACCACGATCTGAAAACCGAACCTAACAGAGTACAGAGAACTATACAACTGTCTCACGATTTTACGTTCTCTTATATGTTGAAGGGAGTTTTGATTCCGTTTCAAATGGAATTATAGATACTAAGAACCAAAATATAAAACACTACTTTTTAGTTATCGACATAACTCAAACGAAATTACTCGTGGTTAGTGGATGACATACGATTCGAGAGTCACGGAATAGTAAAATTGAGACCCTTCGCACATGCTAATAATAAGAGTGACATCTCTCTACGTCTATGACTATAAATTGCCAAACTGGTACCTCGGACCCAAGATTGTATCCGTCAGATTATACAATCTGACCGAATATATACGTAAACTGACCGAATTATATATAAACTGACCGGAATTAAGTCATTGACAAGTCGTGTCTATATCTATATATAAAATTTATTTATATATATATATTATATAAACATTCTCATAGAATTATACGTTAAGACATGTCTAAGTGTATAAAAATTTACTGTCTTAAAAAAAGGGGTTTTATTACAAAGTCGGTTGAGGTTTGACTTGTGAATCGGTAGACTTAATCTGATCTAAAAACGGAAGATCCGTGTCCTATGTCAGGACACTGTGGGAGATTATCTCCCCAGTCTGGTAAATTTGTTAATTATTATTAAGTTTCTAGACATCGTTTTCATACAAGGCGACGGGACCCTCGAGTCTTTTTTCCCCTAATTAAGACAGACTCTTCTCTAAACAAAAATGATCAATAGTAGTGGGACTTTAGATTATGAGACCGTGATTGTCTGAGACTACACCCACCCACTCACAACGTTTGTGTTTCGGATATACACGGGGGTCTTTATCTCAAAAGGAAAAAAATTCATAATTTATTCTCTACTGTAAAATTTAATGTACCATTTGTATGTCTTTACTTTAGTACAATGTTATCTGATACAACAGGGCTGTTGAAAAGAAACCGACAACACAAATCTGTAAATGTTGTCTAAGAAAGGTCAAGCATCGAATTCGTTTTTACAATAAAACTACTATTAAAAGTACTGACCCGTGAATTTCCTATCTTTTTTTACCTTAGTCGTATTTTGTGACTCTTCTCTATAGGAATTTTGTTTTATTTTTATCTCTTTATCACCTGGGACAACGATTTTAACTCTGAAACTTACATACTTTTATAAAACTATTTTAAACCTTAAACGACAAGGTGAACGTAGATGGGACCGACCGGCCTCCTCTACCTCTTTCCCTTGTCTCCGTAATCAAGGATTCCCTGTGTCAAATTTTCCCTTTGTCCTGAGGAAACGTAGTCCACCCAGAGAGGTTATAGGATTTTATGACACTAAAATTTACTACCCTCTTACCCAGGGACCATCCGTAGATATTTATGAAGGCTTTAACAAAAATTAGCTCATACAATGAGTCTCTCCTTCTACTGCTGTTCCCCCGTGTGTACAAACTTTCCACCTTTGACTTTTCTCTTTCCTTGAAAAATCATGTTTCTCTGCCGTGCTACTCCTTCTTGTTCCTACGTTTCTCTCTTTCCTGGTACTCTATAGTCCACGAAGTGGAGACCCCACAAAGAATTTGATGGGAGCAGTGGCTCCGATAGAAAACATTCTTAACTGATGTCTCATGATTTGACCAATGATATATGTATATATAACCAGCCCCCTCACTTTTAGTGCAGAAGTCTTGGAGTAATTTGGACAGTAAAATCGTAGTGGTAAATGGCCGGGACAGAAAAGACGAAGTTTCCCCCCGTCGTAAAAAGGTGCAGGAGAAATAAGGACAAGACAAATTTCCTACGAAAGAGAGACAATAACAAAGAAAGACGAGTATAAAATGAAACAAAAAATCGGGAAAAGACTATAAGAAAAAAAAGGTATTGAGTTTTAAAGAGGATGCATAACTTCGTACGGAAGGAGATTCTTTCTTATAGTCAAAAATAAAAGTAGTGAGTCACTAGTCGGTCGATCTAAGAATCGATGAAGTTTTGTCGAGATATGATAATGAATAAAAAATTTGATAATAAATTTTTATTCATAAAAATACAAAGATTATTCCGACACAACTCGAGAATTTTTTTACCTGGTTTCAGTGGGCGACAAAATACGTCTCCCCGTCTTAATACTTTAAATCCCATCACTAAGAGTTTAAAATTCCACCGCGTCTAGTGGACCCCTAGAACAATTTTACGTCTAAGACTAAATAGTGTACCCCACCCCGGACTCTAAGACTTAAAGATTGTTCAAGGGCACGGGTGTACGACCAAATACCTAATAGGACATTCATTATTCGAAATCTTTGTAAGGGAAGTTTATACGTGCAGTAAACTACTTGAAATGAGAAAATTTTGAATCTTTATAGAAAGACGATATTTTACACAATGACATACTGGTACCTCTCATCTTCATTAAGACCAAAAGAACTAGAATTTGTATAGAATCGTTGAGAGACATCATCTTCATGACTCCTGTCACAAGACCCTCTCCCCACAAAAACGACTTCTGTACTGAGAACACATCCTCCTTCGACCCTTTCTTCCAAATGAGAACCCTCTATAATACCTGTAGTCAGTAAAAAGGAACCCTCCTATAAAACAAAATTTCGTCGATCAGAGGGAATCTCCGTCTTCCCTCACAACCACCACCTCTACAAACCTCAACCACAACCACTACGCCGAAGACTACGACCACTGACCCCCCATCGCCACAACTCCTCCGTCGCCACCACCCTCGGCTCTACCACTACGACCACTACCACCGTCACCACCGCTACTAACCTACCACTACCTACCACTACCACCCTCACTACGACCAGCACTACTACCGGCACTACTACCGCCACCACAATTGACACGACCGCAGCGGGTGCTACCAACACCGTCACCACCATTACGACCACCGCCACACTCACTGACACTACCACCAACGTCCCTACTACCCCTACCACAGCCACGAACACCACTAAACCACCACCACCAATATCGACACTATCACCATTGTCACCATCTCCTTCACAACACCGTCAGTATTACCAGTATCACCCTCACAGTCGCGACATTACCACGGTACCACGAGCTCTACACCCGTTTTCACAATCACTTCCACGACCATAGTCGACGTGATTTATGTTCTCGTCGTTTAGAGCCAAAAGTCAAGTCCAAGTTCAGTAAATTATAGAGACGCATGAAAACGTTTAATTACAGAGACTTAGAGTCAAAAGAATGAATTTTTACCACTATTATTTTATGAATTGACACTCATACGAAATCCCTATTTGTGTACTTCGGAAATCGTTTCACATTCCATATATTAGATAAAAGTCATTTACGTACCTAATCAAAAACCACTTTAACTGGCTGAGGTGTCAGTAAGAAAGAAAAAAATTGCACTTGGTAAAAGTTTCAGAAATAACTTAAACAATGGGACAACGAAGACCATCGTCACAAAATACAAAAAAACCGAAAGAACCGGTTTTTTCTAGGGTACTCCGTTCACCCTAGAATTCGGGAGCTGGTCCCTAGTTCGGACGTAGGGGACGTAACCTTCCGCTCTAGAATTGGTGACCTAGTGGTCCCTTCAGGGGTGTAAGCAAAAATTAAACTTTGACAGGTTCATCGAACTTAAGTCTGAAGAAAAATAAATCAAATACAAAAGAAAGACAGTGCATAAGTAAACGAGTTTCACTCTTCAGTGATCTAACCTGTAACTTGAAGCCTACTATTTACTTATTTCCGTCAAGTCCATAAAAGATAAATTATTATAGAAAGATATGAAAATCGGGAATTCTTTAACTGTGAAGATTTTATATCATTATATAAAGATGGGACTTTTAAGTTGTTAGGGTATGTGACCCTTCAGTCTCGGTCATAGGAACATTTACCTACATCTAATAAAAGGTATATAGAAATAATAAATCGGGTCCTGGGAGGAGTCATAGTATAGGGAGGATGGTAGTTCACTTACGAATCCTTTGAGTTCAACTTATAGCCGACAGTTGTATGTTTTTAAGGGAGGAACGTTTGAAATACACTGAGCTAATTTTTTAGATTTGAACAAGTCCGTAAGTTTTAGAAGGGTTCAACATGAAAACATCGGTTAATAACAGGCCAAGAGTGGAATAGGACTGGACGAAACGGGTTTGATCCGATAAGTAAACATCATTATCGAGGGTACATAATCCGGGGTAACACACGGACAGTGACACAAATCGCAAAAGGTACATAATAGAATATCCCTTGTATAATAATAGGAATAAAATGTCTATTAATTTGGAATCTCGTAGATACATTAAAATAGTGACAGTGTTTTACTTATTTATAAGGTTGAGATCATAAATCTATGTTTCCAGTGGGAAAGGTCCTGACGTACGACGAAGGGATTTAGAGAGAAAAAGAGGGAGAAGAGACGGAAACAAGTGCCACTCAAAGGTACTTTGAGTAAAGAAAAAATAATAATTTTTTTTTGGGATTTTTAGAAAGTTCCGAAGTGAGTTTGTCATGACGGAGTTCTGATGGATCTAAACTTAAGGTCAATACACTGAAATCCTAAACCCGTTAAATGAAAGTAATAGACACGAAGTCAAGGAGTCGACTTTTTACCCTTGTTATTAGTAAGACAAACATAGGAGTACAAATACTCCCAATTTGTATGCATATGGGAATATGATATAGTGTGTACGTGTCAAAAATAGACATCAATACTTCCAGTCAAGAGTGTATTTTGTGATATATTCACAAACAATATTTTCGTCTTCAATAGAATCTCTAGTAGACCCTTTTAGGAAGATTAACCTTTTTACTACTTAGACTTTGAATCCCGAACATTGGGACAGGACACGGTGTAACGATGACCGTGTCCGTTGAGATCTTAGGTCGCAAAAATGAGGGGAACGGTCTCACAAAGAAATGTAGAAATGTGACCTTATGAGACAGGACATTTTGAAAAGAATTAGACGGAGACTTGAGGTAACATGAGACAAGGAGACACTACTCCTTGTGACGTACCTTCGTTAAGTCCATATAAAGATTAGGAGGGTTGAGTCAACACTGTAGGAACCCACGTTCCCTCTGAAAGGGTGAGTAGAGACAAAGGGTGAGTTGTACTCACGAGTCACCGGTGCAACGTAAAGTACTTAATTAACTTTAGACGATGATATTACTGACCTTGACTAATAAGTAAACAATCTTTACCTTTAGGTCCACGAAAGTGTAGTTGAAAGACATGACTCCCTACCCACGTTAAAGTATCTTCTCTTTTGACTCCAAGTTTCCGAGTCTCTTATTCTTTGACCTTCCAATTAACCTAACCTCGAGATTTTGTTTGGTTTCCTTTTAGTAAACGAGAAACCCATCGGTGTAGAAACAACGGAAGGAAAGAACGTCTATTTTCTTTTAACAACCAGACATTAAACGAAAATAAAGACACGGTACAACTAAAAGGAGTACAAAAAGTAAGAGGATGAACAAAAGAAATAATTTAGCTCAAAAAAAGTCCTTGAACTTTATATGTAAAAAAGGTAAAAGTTTTCATTATTTACAAACAACCTCTTATAAATCTTTTATTTTTCCTTCTTGATTTGGTGGACATTGAAGTGGTCAGTCTCTATTCGTTGTAATTACAAGACCTAGGAAAGGGGGGCATCAAAAAGGTGCAATCTTTATAATCAACATATACGAATAGAAAGAGAATAAAAGTCAACGTAAATTTAACTCTAACATTAAGAGAACGTTGAATGGAGGAGGTCAGAAATAAATCCTAGACTACTCCTCTTCACCCAATATTTGACTACACTGAAAAATAAAAAGGACACTATATGGTATCCAAGAGTAATTAATAGATAAGATATGTGTCATCAGATATATAAATATCCTGTATATAATTCAATTGGAATTTTTGCGTAAGGTTTAATGTAATCCATGTCTGTTTATGGCAAACTAAGATGAATATACTCTATGGATCTTCTCAGTTTAAGTATCTCAGTCCTTTATGTGACCATCTACGGTCACCGGGACCTTCCACCTACCCCCTGACCCCTCTTCCTTCTCTCTGAATTACAAATTACCCCTATCTCAAAGTCAAATCCTTCCACTTTTTAAGCCCTCTACCTACTACCGTCCTCGACGTGTTACACTTACATGAATCACGGTGACTTAACACGTCAATTTGTACGAACTTTATCGTACGAAATATAATACACCGAAAATGGTGTTAATTTTCTTTTGTAATTTTTTCTTTTGTCGCCACTTTATTTGATAAAGTTTGGGTCCCACAATATCGATCCTCTCTCATACTATTCAAGTTTCACACCTACCGGACCAAAAGTACGTGACTCTATCGACAAAGGTCCCAAAAGGGTCAGATCTTAGATACAAGAAGGTCAGAGATGATACCTTCGTGCTTGTTGTAGTTGGTGCTAATATCACCGAGGGCACATCTTTGTGAACAGTCACATCGATTCTCTCAGACAAGAGGTCCCATTATCCGTGTTTTGCAAATCTTGTTTCGTGCAACTTTAAAAATCGTAAACGTACTTAGACGATATCCATAATATAATTAGTCTTAATCCCGCCATTTTCTTTCCGAGACGATGGTGAAATCCAGATACGGAAGGTCTCAACATCTCTCCTCTAAGTACAAGAAATGTAAAACATAGTAAAACATATGGAAGGAAAAAAAAAAAAAATTAAAAAGAAAAACTACACCTGGTAAAACATTTTCAGAAATAACTTAAACAATGTTATAACGAAGACAAATACAAAGAAAGAAAAAAAAAAAAAAAAAATGTTGATCCGTGGACCCTAGAATGGAGGGACTGGTCCCTGACTTGGGTGTGGGGGACGTGAGCTTGGGTCTCAGAATTGGTGATCCATCTTCGGAGGAAGGGAATCGGTCCCTTCGGAGGAACAAATTGAAGGATTATATTCATTTGTACTTGAGGGGATCGCCAAAGGTACTACTTGTCTCCGCTCGGTACGTCTCAAACCTATTCCTCTCCTGTAAGACAATCTATTCTTATAACTACAATCCACCTAGACTTCCAAGACGGATCACGGATGGCTCATCCGGACTTTCGACATAGTCATCCTTAATCCACACCGACGTTCTTAGGGGCGAACGGTTACGTCCTCTGTATTCTCTGTACCCGAGCTAGGGACCGAGTGCTTCTAGGGAACCTCCCCCGGTACCGTTGGGTGAGGTCATAAGAACGGACCTCTTAGGGTACCTGTCTCCTTGGGCGACCCGATATCAGGTATCCCACCGTGTCTCAGTCTGTGTTGACTTCACTGAATATTGCGTACGTGTTCTTAGGGCGTATTGAGACCTAATTATAATAATTTCAAACAACTCTACCCGTTATTCTAGAGGAAGACGGTTCAGTGGTCTCTAGACCCAAACAAACCTGAGTAACGAGAAGGTACAGGAGTACTCGATTTTGTCTTAGGGTTACTGACGTTAGTGTAAAGGTCGTCGTCCTAGGTCCTTCATTTTCTTTTTTCGTGGTTTTCCGTACACGGTTGAAAGAAAATTCCTTTCAAGTGTCTTCGACGGTACACTGGAACATGAATGTCGAGTAACCCGTGTTGAATCAGTATACCGGTGTTTGTTGTCTACTCAGACCTTTTTAGTATGCCCTTTTAGGTAGTCGATAAGATCAGGTGGTATACGATTTTTACCATAGTAATATTTTCTTCCCCTCTTGCCTAGGACCCCTGTCAAAACTAAAGAAAATCTCTTCAATAATGTTCTTGACATCACTTATAATAATTATTTAGTGAGACATCGATTAACATAAAGTCGATTGACGAATTACGTTAAGTTTTCGGACACCCGGTTTAGGTCGAACGGGAGACAAAAACAGTTATTTAAATATACCCTCGTGTCAGTACGAGTAAGTAAACCCATAAAAGACACCGGCGAACGTGTGACGTTTTTGTCTTAACTCATCCACTTTGTCTCTGGATTTTATAAATGATAGAACGGAAAATGGATTTCTAAAACGGTTCAAGGTAAGATCTGAGATCTCATATCGAAGTGTTTAAGACTTACTTGGGTAAGAAACAAACAACGATAACAGAAATCAATTTTCTTCAGAAAATGTAAAAATAATAAATCCATGTAGGTATTTATTCTATACGATGATAAATCACATAATAGCGAATTACTCTCTCTCCCTCTTTCCTACCCCTCACCCTGAACCCTAAATAGTCATATCAAAATAAAGAATTTTTTTTTTTCATTTAAACACCATTTTATAACAACGACAAGTCAGCGGTTCAGAACAGACTAAGAAACGTTGGGGTACCTCGTCGTGCGGTCCGAAGGGGTAAAGAGTGGTAGAGAACCTCAAACGGGTTCTTAAAATTGTGGACAGTTTAGATCCACCATCCATATACCGACAATTTAATTAAAAAAAACCATACAAATTTTATAAGATAGTAATTTATGAATTTATTCCAAAATTTTTTAATGTCGGAGAGGGGGTAATCTTTTATATATATAATATTAGTTTAAAACCACGGTTAGGTTAGACTTACAGGGGAAAGTTCTCACTACGGAACTCATCCCACTACGGACAACCTCACACCGTAAAAACACTGGTTTCGAGGTCTTAGTATAGTCGGCAAGGTCTCTGAGACATGTAGTAGATATTTCTGCACAGACGGAGACGAACACAGGAGGTTTTTATCGTGAACGTAGGGCTTTGTCTCCCCTTCTGTTTACAGAGGATCTTTTACTTGCAGAACAGAACCATAACTATGGAAGACTCTACTCCCACAAACTTCATTATTCCCAAGACGTAAAGAATCAACCGTATTGTAGGTCTAGTGAATGAGTATCATCCTATTTAATAAATCCTTCTGGTTTGTAGTGTGATATCTGAGAAAATTATAAATACAAAGACAAAAAATTTTCTCCCCATGAAAATTAGATATCCATACACCTATAATTTCGTTTTTTATTGCTCAGACATTTAATAAATTCTAAACGGGGAAGTCTCCGTTATCTGATTCAGAGGAACAAAGAAACCCTCTCGGAAGGACACGATTTCTCCGTTATGACGGTACACAAATTCATCCATCTCTTTAAATTTGACGACGACGTTTACAACATAGGTCAGTCGAAAATTGTATGTATGTGTGAGTATTTTTTCGACGAATAGACGGTTTTAACCTATCGAGATGGTTTAAGTTTAAATTAATTGACCTTTTCTCTCAATTTAAAATTATTTGTTAATCCCACCAATGATTCGTGATCTACGTGAATTTTACACGACACATGTACATTATCGTCATGTTCACAGAGGGTCCAAACCAAGGGAGCAATAAAGTTCAGTAATGGAAAACTCTTTTTTTTTTTTTTTTTTGATTTCACTACCCATTAAAAGTCTCTCTTTCTTTTCACATATTTTGTTTTTGGAAACTCAATTACACTGTTATACATGTAAAAAATAGTTGAGCCTTCTTAGCTCGTGGACGGTGCATGTTCCATTCCACGATATAATTCCTATATTTTTACCCATTTTATACCACAGAAGAAAGTTTCTTGAGTGTCAGATCTCCACCTTTCCTTTCATTTTTTAATTCACGGTATGTTTATATTCACAAACTTATCCCCACACATGATTTACGAAAATCTCATGTTTCCTCTTGTTAAGTAGGGCTGTCTCTTCGCACTTTTTCTGTGTGTGTCTGTCCATTGCCCTTGGTGTGCCGCCCCTGTATTCCTCTCACGGAGTACGTCCCGTTTCTCGTCGTCCGTTCGGCATGTGCGGACCGAGGTCACCCATAGAGCAAACTTCTTTACACTTAACGAAGTACAACGACCTCATTTCCAGTACCCTTTATTTACTGCCCTTCACTTTTATATTTCCACCAATCCCTGTCTGACAGTGACTTCCGAAGATTCCTCTCCACTTCAGAGCAGTCTAGATCCACAATCCCTTAGTGAACAGAAGTCACCTTCCCCTTTCCCCGTCCTCCCTACATCTTACTAATCTTCTTACAGACCACGAAAGCAGTCTCTACCCCCACTACGACCGACTAAAACTAGTAATCGTCTCTGTTAACTTTCCTCCCCTATTTCTTTTCCTTAGAACGTCTTCATTCAGGCACTCCCCATTCTCTCTCATCTATCTTTACCTGTCCTTTCTACTACTGCATTGGTACCATCTCTTGCGTACTCGACCCTCTTCTCATCCTCTTTTATAAATAAAAAGTAAAAATTACAGAAACCCAACGTCTCTAGAAAAGCCGTAGGTTCACTATTATTTAATAAGTCTGGATCTTATGTCCCGTCCTTACCCTGGACCTCTCCCTGGAAACCCTAAGTAGATATTTGTTCACTCCTAACTCTACCACCCCAATCTCTTTAGTGAGGTATTATCTCGTATTTCGTTCTATTTCACTCCTTCGGTTACTGTGAAAGACAAATCTCCCTGTCAAATTTACCTAAACAAGGAAAAACCTCGGTTCCTCCAATGATAAACCTCGAAGGAAGAAGTAAGTGACTGTACTCTACCCCGAACCAATAGATGTAAGAGATTCATTAATAATAAAAAAGTAAGAAGGTTAATTGTGTGTATAAAAATTCATACGTCCCGTGGGGTGAATCGTAATACCGGAAAGGGCGCTGGGAATGAGGAAAGAAGACCCTCATGGGATGGGACACTAGTCCCATAGACTCTAGAAGGGAGACAGACTTTAATGGACTTCTTGGGGTGCATCTGCTATTTTGTCTTTTAGTGTCGGATTGGCGTCGTTTTAAACCCCCGTTTTAAATTCGTTCCTATAAGTACTGAGAAGGTATTAAAAGATAAATAAAATAATAATTAAATTACCTATGATTCAATAGTATTCTTAATATAAGTTCTTAGTATAATGGAAATCTGTCTTGTGTAAAAGAAGTTATTAAACTGTTTTTTCTTATCTATGTAGTTACTTATGACCTGTAATTTTACTTAAGCACGTAAAGACGACGTAAACTTGTAAAAAAAAATTAGCATTCTTGTAATTAATCATCCTTTATCAGGTTTGTAAGACAACAGAAATAACGAACACAAGACACACCCTTCATGGATTTTACACTTTCTTTAAGTCCTGTTAAAAATAGATAATAATGGATTGAAACTGAGTAGGAAAAGTCGAGTCGAAAGTTTAGTAATAATATACACGATGAGAACCTAGTTTGAGTCAATGTTCGAGATAAATATTTAAAATTTAATGAGTTTAACAGATAGTAAATGATGTTAAAATTAACTTCTAATAGATCGTAAATTGTTGTCGAGTTCAGTTACTACTAAATTAGATTAATCAAGATATAACCAGCCCTAGTCTCGACCGGTTTATTTTACTCTTTTGGATTTCATTATCTTCGAACGTGTTCCTCTTACTTACTCACTTCAGCGAGTCAGCACAGGCTGAGAAACGCTGGCGCACCTGACATCGGATAGTCCGAGGAGACAGGTACCCTAAGAGGTCCGTTCTCCCGACCTCACCTGACGGTGATCTCCTCATATGTCCCTCGGTCGACGACCGGGACACTACTGAGGTCACTGACAGTTCCTAGGTCCGAGGGAGATAAAACGACGAGACGGTATGAATCCTCCGTCTCTGTTAGAGATGAAAGATTCTTCCGAGTGTGCAAGAGATGAAAGTAAAATACCTGAACTCGACAGGCAAAAGTATTTTTTAATGTGTTTTATATCAGAGAACTTATCATTGAACCAACGGGTTTACGTCGACCTAAGACATCAGTATAGAACTACATATTAGTAATACGACATGTGGAATTTGAATACTTACTTCATACAGTTAATATAGAATCATTTTGACCTTCTATTTTTTGATAGATATATACATTATATATATTGGTATATTAACTCAAGATAATGATTTCCACTTACGTCTCTGACCCAGAACCCTTTCCTTTAATTGTCGGGACAGTATCATATGGTAACACATAAGACAATATAATTATATGACAATAAAATTATATCTTATATTCTTTGAATGATTCAATTATAGGTTCTGTCGCTACCCTTAAATTTCATAGAACAAGAGATTGAATCACGAAACTCTAAAATTAAATGTTTTCTTATATCTAAGAATAAAGGGTACCATATTTTAGTCACGTCATTTTAGATATTCCAATAAATTAAGTATTTTTCGGCAACTAATTTACATTATACCGTTATTTAGGAATTTAGAAAGTCAAGTCAAGTCAAGTCAAGTCAGCGAGTCAGTACGGGCTGAGAAACACTGGGGTACTTAGCGTCGCACGGTCCGGAGAGACAGGTAGTGGTTGAGGACCTCAAGTGAGTTTGAGTACAGGTAACTCAGCCACTACGGTAGGTCGGTAGAGTAGGAGACAACAGGGGAAGAGGAGGACGGGAGTAAGGGAGGGTCGTAGTCTCAGAAAAGGTTACTCAGTTGAGAAGCGTACTTCATCGGTTTCATAACCTCAAAGTCGAAATCGTAGTCAGGAAGGTTTCTTGTGGGTCCTGACTAGAGGAAATCTTACCTGACCAACCTAGAGAAACGTCAGGTTCCCTGAGAGTTTTCAGAAGAGGTTGTGGTGTCAAGTTTTCGTAGTTAAGAAGTCGCGAGTCGGAAGAAGTGTCAGGTTGGGAGTGTAGGTTTGTACTGGTGTCCTTTTTTGTATCGGAACTGATCTGCCTAGAAACAACCGTTTCATTACAGAGACGAAAAGTTATACGATAGATCCAACCAGTATTGAAAGGAAGGTTCCTCATTCGTAGAATTTAGAAATCCTTCAATAATAAGATGGTAGTTCTTTTTTTATTAAGGAGAAGTTTGACGTGACAGGTGAATATTTTAGGAGACGGTTTGGACAGATGGAAATAGATAATTAAGTAAGATTAACGTATGGGGTGAACGAGAGTGTGTCTGGCATGGGAATACAAAAGTCATTGGTTATGAACTGGGTGGATTCGACTGAACATACTATGACAGAGGGAAATAGGAGACTTCAGAGTAGTAGATGAAAATAGTTAAAGACCATCGAAGTCAAGGTTTCAATAGTTGAGTGAAACCAAACATAAGTAGACTTATGTAGAACTCTTAAACACTAGAGGTCTTTTGTGGTGTAGAGATTCTGGAGTGTGAGACTTTTTCATACTCTAAATCGTAGTACGTCCAGTTTCAGGTTTAGAGTCGAAGCAGCAAACGAGGATACTAATGTCTAATTAAAGAGAAACGGATCTAAAGGAGTAGACCCTTTATTACTCCTTATGCAGTTAGAATGACTCAACAACTCTCTTGATTGGTTTTATGGTGTTCTTTGACGATCACAGACTATAAGGGGGTAAGGTTAGTAGTGACACTATTAGAAGTCTCGTCCATGTTACAGAACATTTTTCTGATCATTGTCTCACCGAGGAATATTTACCGAAAACGTACTTTCTTGAGGGTAGAAGTGTAGGAGATGAAGTGTATACGAACAACCCAGGGGTTCCCGAAGGTCAACGTTAAGAGTCGGTAACGACTACTTGGGACTCCAAGGTACAGTTGTCCTGTTTGACGGGAAAGGGTGAACAAAGTAAAGAGGACCCCCGGAAATCTCAAGTAAAGACGGTCACTTGGAGTCGCTCCCGTTGGGTCAAATAAGACGGTCCAAAGGAATTGAATATCAGTATCTTTCGTCTCCAACCCAAGAGTTCCAGAAAGAGTTTTCCACAGTCCAAAAAAAGACGAATAACAGATAAGAAAGGTGACTACTCGAAACGGATGATCTTGACAGTCTGTTTTTTGGGACTTAACTAAATTTTTTTTACAGTGAAATGTGGGAAAGACGTGTTTGAACGGGACATTTATTTACGGATTAACGATGAAAAATAAACGTATTGTTCCTTCCTAACAAGATCACCGAAGAAAGACTTGGTTCTAGAGTACTTCTACAAGAGTCACGAGGGACATACTAATCTGTACAGGAGTTAACCGTACCATAAATACGAAACTAACTATTTATATACCTATTATAATATGAGAGGTATGATAAAATTATGACGCTACTTTAACCTTCCAAAGGATTTATATGTCTAACATTGAATCTTAACGATCTGAACAAGTCGAAAATCAAATTAGTATTTGTTTTGTCAATTGTTACAAACGTGTAGGATAAATTAGGTTCGATTTCGTATGTAATTTTTTTTTACCTGTAAACTCATCCAATATTATATACCCGACAGGACGTCAACTGACCACTACCCGAAGACTGTAACGTAGGTCTTACGACCTTATTTTTCGATTGAGACAAAGAACGGCTAAGTACACGTAGACCCATACAAGACTCCTAACGAGTCACCTGGACGGTCCCTTATAAAAGTACTCCTTGGTTCTCGGACCATCTCTCTTTCGTTATGGATAAGACCCCCGACTGTCGGTCGGAACAAGGTGAGAGGAGCTAATAGTGTTTCGGACCCCCTCTTGATAGAAGTACTATAAAGTAAGCACTGTGAAGACAAAGTAGTACCACTTCACTACGAGTCTAACAGACCGATCGAGGGAATCCGAGGTACGGTCTCAAGATTTCAGTCCCCCTTAATTATGTCTCTCAGTTTGTCATCTACAGCGACTATAAGGACAAGTTTCGACTCCCGAACCGTATTACGACAGAAACACCTAAAGTGTGGTCTTGTCAACTTCACCTGTCGTTTTGGTAGACAAGTCACTGCGTCCATTTTCCTTTCGTAAAATGTTCCGAAGTGACCCGTTGTTACTACCCACGTCGTATGTCTAAAAGAGGTCCTACAACTCTCGACAACCAGTCCCGTAACACGAAAACTGGACTCCGACACAAAACTTACACCTTCTTCCGCTGTCAAAGCTCGATGTGTCTCTTATAGAGGATCTATGTGTCGAAACTTAGTCTCTCTTTCTTGACTGTAAAGGTTTTGGGTATTCCACTCTTATTCTCCCTCCTTCTGTCTGTCTGTGTGTCTATCTGAAATTCTAATATTATAATGGTTCGACCATCGGTTCCTTTCTGTATTATTTTAAGAGGTAAAGAGAGGAAACTTTATTAGTCTAGAATTTATAGAGATCCTCACTTTCGAGTATTAGAAAATCGTCTTAAACGACCACCATAAATTATCATGAAGTCATAAAAGTCCCAAGAAAGGATAATCTCTGTGACCTCACTCGACAAATCCTTACTTATAAGACCCCAGTCGGACAGATCTAAACGGAGGACTGGGAGATAACCACTGGCACTGGTTGTGTAAATTTAAGAAATTCGGAAGAAGAGGAATAGACATTCTATCCTTACTATTATCACAACGGGAGTGTCCGTATAATTTACTTTTAATTTACTCTATTAATGAATTACTTAAACCGTAAATGGTCTGCGAGGTACGTGTGAAAGTTATATGTATCAGTCAATAAATCTGACGGGTCTTAAAACGAAAAATTTCAAGAAAAGTGTCGTTTGTCTTCTGAAACAATTGGACAGTACTGTCACTATTGTAAACCCCGAAAAATTTTAAGAAAAAAAAGGTTCACCAATTTAATAAAGTGTCGAATAGTCGACGCTAGGTCAAGGTGTCAAGTATGGCTCCGTTTTGACGGAGAAGTTCATACCCTCGACCCATTCTTTGATGTTTTAGTCCTGTTTCCTGTACTTTAACGATAAAGGGTACACGGAATAAAACTCGAGCTGTGATACTTTAAAACGGGCTAGAATACCACGGTCTAAGGACAAACCTTATAACACGTAAAAGAGTGTAAAATGTCTCGTAATCGAGCTGGCTGTTGAACTGTCTATCAGGTCCGATTACTGAAACTCAGGTAAAGAATTGAACTAAGTGGCGAATTCAGTTCGTTTACTAAGGACGTAAAGTGATTTATTAACATATCATGTTATTGTTGTTGTTGTTGTTTGTTTGTCACCAGTGAATCTTGGATGTAACTTTAGGACGAAGACGGAGGAAAAGACTTTCGGAGAACGAATCAGAAAGTCAGTATAGACTGAGAAACACTGGGGTACTTGCCATCGGACGGTCCGAGACGAAAGGTACCCCTAAGAGGTCCGTTCTGATAACCTCACCCAACGGTACCGGAGGAGGTCCCTTAGAAGGGTTGCGTCCTTAGTTTGGGTCCAGAGGGTGTAACATCCACCTAAGAAATGGTAGACTCGGTGGTCCCTTCGGGTTCTTATGACCTCACCCATAGGATAGGCAAACGGTCCCTTTGAAGGACTGAGTCCTTAGCTTGACCCCAGAGGACGTAACGTCGGCCTAAGAAATGGTCGATTCGATGGTCCCATCGTATATATATATATATATATATATATATATGTATGTATGTATACATATATATACGTGTCTTTTCGTTTCTTCAGTTTCTCGATAAAATAAGAACAGACCCCGAAAACGAGACTTTAGGTCCATTTCATCTTTATCTATTCAGCCCGAAATACTTCTCTATCGATCGTAAAAAAACCACACACAATAAAAATTTGAAATTTTTTTAAAATTTAAATAAAAATTAACCTCCTATTAACGAAATGTTACAACGTAACCAAAGACGGTTTGTTGTTGTACTTAGTCGGTATTCAGAGGGAAAACTCGGAGCGACCGGGCGAGGTAGGGTCGGGAGATCCAGTAGCATCTTGTGGTCCCAACTCCACAACTCAAGGGACACGATATGTTCGTCGAAGGGTGATCGATAGACAAAATGTATACCATTATATATAAAGTTACAATGAGAGAAATTAAACAAGGAGTGGAGGAAGGAGGTAACACACACCAAAACAAAAACACGAAAACAAAACAAACTTCCGTTTGTTCAAGACTCGAAGAGAGTCTGAACACCTGTTTTCTGTTCTTTCAGCTTTCTTTCTCACTTTCCACACACCGGGATGAGACACTATCATTGGAACCCGAATGGCGGGACATCTGAAGTACCCCTGACAGACGTGGACCGGAATGGACAGGTGCTGTCTAGACAAGTGATCACCAAAGAGGGAGGCTTTAAGTCGTCATGTACGAGACAAAACCACCATCTCATAAAAAGTAATCTAAGTCTAAGGAGGAACTCTACTTCATTCCTCCTCTCCACAACTTGTCTTCAAAAACAAAGAAAGGGGTCTTCTGTTTTAACAACGGAAACGCAAGTAAGAGTACAATTAAGATACCTCAATTTCCAGTTCAGATACTACTCAATTCCCCCTCCGATAGAGAGAAACGCCCTTTCTCCAGTCATTTGTAGTCGTTCAAGATGTACGTAGTCAAGTCAAGTCAGCGAGTCAGCACAGTCTGAGAAACACTGGGGCACTTGGCGTCGTGCGGTCCGGAGGGACAGGTGGTGGTTGCGGGTCTCAAATGGGTTTGGGTACAGGTAGCTCAGCCACAACGGGAGGTTGGTAGAGTAGGAGACAGCAGGGGAAGAGGACGGGAGTTAGAAAGGGTCGTAGTCCCAGAAAAGTTTACTCAGTCGAGAAACGTACTCCACCGGTTTCATGACCTCAAAGTCGAAGTTGTAGTCAGGAAGGTTACTTGTGGGTCCTGATTAGAGAAAATCCTACCTAACCAACCTAGAGGAACGTCAGGTTCCCTGAGAGTTCTCAGAAGAGGTTGTGGTGTCAAGTTTTCGCAATTAATAAACCGCGAGTCGAAAGAAGTGTCAGGTTGAGAGTGTAGGTATGTACAAGTGACCTTTTTTGGTATCGGAACTGATCTGCCTGGAAACAACCGTTTCATTACAGAGACGAAAAGTTATACGATAGATCCAACCAGTATTGAAAGGAAGGTTCCTCATTCGCAGGAAATTAAAGTACCGACGTTAGTGGTGGACGTCACTAAAAACTCGGGTCTTTTTATTTAAGTCCGTGACAAAGGTGATAAAGGGGTAGATAAAGGGTACTTCACTACCCTGGCCTACGGTACTAGAAACAAAGGACTTACAACTCGAAATTCGGTTGAAAAAGTGAGAGGAGAAAGTGAACGTAGTTCTTCGAAAAATCAAGGAGAATTGAAAGACGGTATTCCCACAACAGTAGACGTATAGACTCCAATAACTATAAAGAAGGTCGTTAGAACTAAGGTCGAACACGAAGAAGGTCGGGTCACTAAGAGTACTACATGAGACGTATATTCAATTTATTCGTCCCACTGTTATATGTCGGAACTGCATGAGGAAAAGAATAAACCTTGGTCGGACAACAAGGTACAGGTCAAGATTGACAACGAAGGACTGGACGTATATCCAAAGAGTTCTCCGTCCAGTCCACCAGACCATAAGGGTAGAGAAAGTCTTAAAAGGTGTCAAATAACACTAAGTGTACGTAGTGACCCCAATAAAAGTTAAAAAATTCCATTTTTTAAAAAAACGATGTAGTGTGTCGTACACCCTAGAATCAAGGGGTTGGTCCCTAGTGTGGGAGTGGGGCGTGACGTACCCTTCGGACCTCAGGGTTGGTGACCTGGTGGACCCTTTTGGTTTAAGAGGACTCGTGCAAGTCACGTGATAAAACACGGACATCCTAATTTCTATCTCCACCAAGTCGAGGAGACTTGAGATAACACATATTGTTTCACAATCAGCGAGTCAGCACAGGACTGAGAAACGCTGGGTACCTGACATCGGGTGGTCCGAGGAGACAGGTACCTTAAGAGGTCCGTTCTGATGAACGGTAAAGGAGGAGGTCCCCTAGAAGGACTGGGTCCCTAACTTGGGTCCAGAGGGTTTACGTCCGTCTGAGAAATGGTAGACTCGGTAGTTTCATAGAGGTTTAAATCGTAGAATTTTGTTGTTTGTAACTAATGGAGCATGTCAAAGAGTCTCTGTCCTTAGACCCTTACCGATTCGACCCCTCAAACCCAAGTCTCAAAGAGTGTCGCAACGTGAGTTCTATAGTCTCCTACGACCTCAGTAGACTTCCGTACCCACTCGAACCCCTCAGACGGAGGTCCTCCCAGCGAGTGTATTGACAGTCGACCTACGATATCAGAGAGTGTGTCTCTGGAAAAATATCAAAAGACTCACAGAAAAACTGAACCGACGACGAAGGACGTCTTGCACACTAAGTTCTCCTCTCTAGCTTCTCTTTCAGTTTTATATAAAATGCAGAATTAGAACAGACAGTGTTTAGTAGTAAAGACGGTGTGTGACGAACAGTGTTCACTCAGTGATGTAACTCAGGTTTGAGCTCTTTCTTTTATTTTGATAGTGAACTTCCTTCCCGATAGTTTCTTAAACACCTGTATAAAGTTTTGGTGGTGTGGGAGTTTAGAAAATATTAGGGAGGTCTTTCAAAGACGTCAACTAGTTCTATTTTATAATTCAATTGGGAATCCGGTATCGTTCAGTTCTTAAGTGGTAGAGAAGATAAAAGATGAAACTTATTCGGAAGAACGACAGATCAGCGTGAGTCGTCTGTCATAATTTGCAACACTTTACCTATGATATTCAGTTTCTTACGTTAGTTTTAGGAAATTAATAGTTCTATTAAGGATAAAGGTATCTTTTCCTGTTTTCTTGAAGGAAGAGAGTCGATTCCTCTTGAAAAATGGGGGGTTATTAAGTTTCTAAACTCTAAAGAACAAATTCTAAAGAAGAATAAGATAAACCGGAATGGATTTTCTTAGAGGCCTCTTCCGTTACCGTGGCGGGGGGGGGGGGGGGGGGGGGGGGGGGGGGGGGGGGGGGGGNGGGGGGGGGGTCATGAGAACGGACCTTTTAGGGTGCCCACCTCCTCGGACCATCCGACGTCAGGTACCCCAGCGATTCTCAGTCTGTGCTGACTCGCTGAAGTGAAAGTGAAAAGTGAAAGTACGGGACTTCCTTTACCGTCGGGTGAGGTCACAAGAACGGACCTCTTAGGGTCCCTGCCCCCTCTGATCACCCGACGGCAGACACCCCAGCGTGTCTCAACCTGTGCGGACTTCGCTGCGTCGTCGTCGTCGTCTTCTTCTTAGAGTGAGTTCATTTACACTTACTCACGCACACTGACACAAATCGGGCATAGTGAACCGTGTCTTGATTGTACCTGTGAACTAATGGTGATTTCTCCCGAATAAAAGTGGTCTTGACACCTTAAACAGGAATAAATCAACGAGCCAGTACAGGTTGAGAAACACTGGGGGACCTGATATCGGGCGGTCCGAGGGGACAGGTACCCTAAAGGGTCCGTTCTTATGACCTCACCCAACGGTAAAGGAAGAGGTCCCCTAGAAGGACTGGGTCCCTACCTTGGGCTCAGAGGACGTAACCGTCCGCCCAAAAAATCGCGATTCGGTTACCCCTTCGGCATTGACCGTGTATCAATATGATTACCGGGGGCTGCTCAGTACAGAGATTAGTATGCACGGGAACACACAAGAAAGGGTATAACCGAGACCCCAACAGGAGTACTGAATAAGACGGGGTAATTTGTAGTTGTCTACACGACATTCGTCTCCGAACCACTCGTAAACATGTAACCCGGTACTGTAGAACTTTAGACCGGTGACCCAATCTTCAGACCTAATTGATATACTTCTCCAGTGTACCCTTTTAATTTCGTGGAGACGACTTTCGGGTTTGGTGACGATTGAAACACTCACTCCGGTAGCCCTCGTCCGTCTGAGACTTCGGGGACGTTGACCGCCTCTTGTGTCCTCACTCGGGTCGACGGGGGTGTACCTTGTCTTCGATCGGTAGGGTGTCCCGGACGAATTAAACAGTGGGGGTGCCTCAACACTCGTCTATGTAAAGAGACCCCCAACAGACAACACATCGTGAACAATTTATTATACTGTTCGAAGAGTATATAAGAAAAAAAAAAACTCTAAGGTCTTATAGTTATTGGGTCCTGTGGGTACACTAAATTAATATGTATAAGGGTCTTAGGTTGTTTTGAGGATATACATTTCCGTCATTGCATGGGAGATTTGTGACTAAGAGAATATATTGTCACTAAGTTTTCACTTCGTTAAAGGGGTTTAGTCACGTATAATTTGAGATCCAGGTCAGACTTTAACTCTCATTTCTTTCTCGCAATCGTATTAAACTCCCTTATTTCGTCTGTCCTCTTCTTATCTTTTTTATAATATGTCTCTCTCAAAGGCCCAAAGTCGAAAAGATCCGACAGTGAGTTTAGAAGGTCTGGAAATTCTCTTCAGAGTATCCTTCTCCAATTAACAAGATAACAGACGGGAAGGGATGTTAGAAAGACCTTCGGACTTCCTCGACCAGTTCTGAGACGACGTCTTTCGACAAGAAGGTCTACGAAGGAAATCCTCTGACGAAAGAACCCCGGTTTAGTCTTCGTTAGACATGAGACGTCCGGAGTACGACACTGGACCGAGGAGTATACGACTCGAACCTAGACTAGTAAAGGACTCGAGTAGAGTTGAGAGAACGCAACACTTGAGGTGATGAAATCGTATATGATCCACGAGTTATTTACAAAAAGTTACTTCTTACTTTACAAAAATAAATTGTATTATAAAAAGTTGATACGGAAAAAAGATTGACCCTGTGTTGGACTGAAGGGTACATCTTTTTACTTTCAAGAGTCACGACTAATTCTTATTTTTTTAGTTATTTCTCCTTTTTGGTTTCGTTTTATTCACTCTAGTCGTTTTGATGGTTGTGGTTGGTTATAGACACAGGGACCAAATCTAGCCACGAAGGAACTGGGATCTTTGTTTATGGTCGGAAACCATGGGTGACTCCCAATTCATTCTCGAGACGACTGAAGGACACCCCAAGTCCGACGTTCCTGTCGTCGAAGCGGAAACCAGACTTCGAATTCTTTTTCAAGAGACATAAACGGACCCCGAAGAGACCACCGAGTCACCATTTCTTAGGTGGACGGTTACGTCCTCTGTGTGTTCTATGTCCAAACTAGGGACCCAACCGTTCCAGGGAACCTTTTCCTTTACCGTTGAGTGAAGTCACAAGAAAGGACAATTTTTAAGGTGCCTGTCTCCTCGGATGCCAAGTACCCCAGCGTTTCTCAGTCTGTGTTGACTCTCTGATTCGTATGTGTATGGATAAGACCTAGGGTCCTGTGAAAGTAAAACTCCAAATTGTCCTTTTACACTGAAAGCTAGGTCCTTAGACAGGTGCAACATGAAATAAGAGGTTTACAGGTAAGGATCCGTACATGAACGATCTTTAAATGTCTTTGAATGACTTTAATGCAGTCTCCGTATTACGAACTTACCTTACGGTTTGTTTATGGGCATCTCGAGAAAGACGAGGATTTTCCTTGGGTACGTCTCTTCTCTGTTTCATCCACTACGTTATAAAATATAATTGACCTCAAAACAGAGTTTTACGTTCTTAAGATCCAACCCGACACACTTCCTCAGGAAAACAAGATTAGGTCACCCGGGTTCATCGAAAATCGGTTTCGTCCGATACTCGACATTAAAACGAGTAAAGGACAGTAGCAGGGTCTTAAAAGGTTAGTCAACATAACTCCACGGTGAACGTGACGTGGTTTCTTTCCGTTTGGCTTTCGTTTAAAATCTAAAATGAAATTATGGATGACTGAACCAGAACGGATTTAAAGTTTATCCAGAAGAATCTCCGGTGTCCCTTGATACTTGTCTCGAGGAGTTGGTACTCAGGAAACACCGTTTACCGTGTGTATATAATTACAAACGACAGGTGAGTCACCTACGGAAAAGTACTACGATTAATCGTCATATGAGATGCGTCAGATTCTTTGACTCTTTTGAATATATTAACTTTTTGACAAAATTGTTCTTCATAGTTTGAGTCTATAAGATAGTTCGAATATAGTATGTATAAACGATTACTAATTTCGATTTCCAAACGTCAACCCTCCAAAAATTAAGATTCAAAACCGGACCGTAAGTTTCTAATTATTATATCTGGATATCATAAACCTTGATTCAGTGTGTACTGAACGTTACAGAGACACTCTTTACTACATCCCAGAGAAAATTCTGATTTCATTAATTTAAACAAAAGTTATAGGTCAATTGAGATTCTGAGAGTTATAATGATGACTCTTCTAAATTGGAGTCGTTATAATGTTAACGATTACGACAGAAATTGTTCTCTAACGAATAGAATACGATTTTTCTTTTGGTTGTTTCTCTTTTTGCAGATCAATTTCGAGACCAAAAAGGTCATCAGTACATACCTACGCCTCTTCCGTTACCGTGGGGTGAGATCATGAGAACGGACCTTTTAGGGTACCCGCCTCCTCGGACCATCCGACGTCAGGTACCCCACCGATTCTCAGTCTGTGCTGACTCGTTGAAGTGAAAGTGAGAAGTGAAAGTACGTAACCTCTTCCTGTACTGTTGGGTGAGGTCATAAGAACGGACCTCTTAGGGTCCCTGTCTCCTCGGACCACCCGACGGCAGATACCTCAGTGTGTCTCAGCCTGCGCTGACTTCGCTGAATCGTCGTACATACCTATACACTCGTGAAGGGACCACCGAGTCTACCATTTTCGTAGTCGGATGTTACGCCCTCTGGGCCCAAGGTAAGGACCCAGTCCTTCTACAGGACCTCTGCCTTTACCGTTGGGTGAGGTCACAGGAACGGACCTTTTAGGGTACCTGCCTCCTAGGACCAATACCAGATGTCTGATGTCAGGTACCCCAGCGTTTCTCAGCCTGTGCTGACTCTCTGAAGTGAAGTGAAACATACCTATACTCTCAACCTGAGACTTCTTTCGACTCCAGGCTTCTTAACTACGAAAACTCGACACCACAACCTCTTCTGAGAACACTCAGGGAACCTAAAGTTCCTCTAGGTTGAGTAGGTAGGATTTCCTCTAGTCAGGACCCACAAGTAACCTTCCTGACTACGACTTCGACTTTGAGGTTATGAAACCGGTGGACTACACTTCTGAGTAACCTTTTCTGAGACTACGACCCTTTCTAACTTCCGTCCTCTTCCCCTACTGTCTCCTATTCTACCAACCTACCGTAGTGACTGCGTTACCTGTACTCAAACTCATGCGAGACCCTCAACCACTACCTGTCCCTCCGGACCGCACGACGTCAGTACCCCAGCGTTTCTCAACCTGTACTGACTCGTTGACTTGACTTGAATAGGAAGATTTTCTAAAAATACAATAATATTATTGTTCATCGAAAGTAAGTTTACGTGTTATTTTTAAACCTATATTCTCCTATATTATAAATAGTATAGGAGAATATATAACTATAAACATTACTATAAATAGTTCAATGAACAATTTATTCATTAATAAATTTTACACGAAACACAACTGAACTGTCTTAATATAGGGTAAGATATATTTGTAAAATTAACATTTATTCGATACAAAGAGTGACTTCATCAGATGACTTTCTGAATTTGTTTGTAGTTTTAATAGATCACACAAAGACATAGAATAACTCTCTACTCCCGTGTAAATATGAAGTAGACACATTTACGCAAAAGAAATAAAAGGGTAAAATACGGTTTCTCTTGTATTTGTATTCTAAAACACCTCGGTCTGCTAAGACCACAAGTGCACAGACAAAAGTCGACTAATCTTAAAATTCCACATAGTCTTACATAAACAAACCTTACTAACCTGTACAAGGACAATTTAAGTAACATCGAACACAATAACTTAAAAGAACAGAGTACTAGAAAAAGAGAGAGGTGTAATTCGGATGATCCTTCTTTTCGAAGAGAAGAAATAAATTATACCCACGTAATTTGGAAACCCTTAGGTTTCGAGAGAGAAGTTATACGTACTTATGAAGTTTTCGGACTTATTCTATTACACCAAGATTTTTCACTAGGGAAATGAGGGAAAAGTCCTCGTATATTAGGTATCAGTCTATTACGTATTACGGTCTATTACCTGGTGTGACTCATTCGGTACAAAGATTTAGGAAACGACTGGAATTTTTGTTACAAAAAGAATCTTTTTCATAAAGTTTACTCCTTTTTAGAAGATCAGTACGACAAAACAACGGAAAAGAAATCCTCCTCTTCTTTTTACAACAGACGACACGTACAAAAAAGGAGAATTTCCCGAAATCCCCCGTATTTTGAAATTAAACATTAAATTTTCTTATATATATATATATATATATATGTATATATATATATATACAAGAAATGTATACCAATTTTGTCTCTTTCGTAGGGACCCTTGAACACTGTATTCCCATACCACCTTACAATCTTTTTCGTTTCCGTTTAAGTTCACTTTCTTTTACGATTGGCTAAAACCTGGGGACCTTTTACGAGATTTAATGTTTATACAGAAAAACCGTATTGTATTTCTAGCATGATTCATACAGACCCATCTGAATTTCTTTGTGTACTAGTAAATCACACCGAAACTGAAGGGAATCGATGAATGTCATTGTAGGACAAATTGTGACTGTAACTATCGCGCTACGACTATTACTACAGTGTCACAGTCCTGTCGCCGTAGGGTGTCGGACATTCTACCGGGAACAAGAAGGAGTTCCGGCATAAGATCCGTAAACCGGAGGAAACCAGGAAGATGTAAATTTACGTATCAAAGTAGAGACCTTCGTTACTTCCCCTTGACGTACCACTTAAATTCTCGTCATAATAACACAAGGAAGTTACGACACTCCAAGACCCGAAAATGGTAGTTCGAAATCTTTATTAAATCTCCGTAAAGTAATCTGTACCGGAACACGGACTTTGTCTAAGGATGAGTGACCTGAACCATCTAATGGAATCTTTTTTCTCTCAAAAACAGATCTCTTGAGTAAAGATCCTTTCTTGGGGAAAAATCCTAAAGAAGAGTAAACTTTGTTTCCAGTTCTGTCCTAGAATTCTAGAAATGTCGTAATAAAAGGTTGACTTCTTGTGTTCGGTATCTACCCCCCGAAGGGTGCACCACGGTCACCATGTTTTGGGCGGACGGTCACGTCCTCTGTACTCTGCACCTAAACTAGGGACCCAACCCTTCTAGGGGACCTCCTCCCGTACCGTTGGGTAAAGTCACAGGAACGGACCTCTTAGGGTGCCTGTCTTCTCGGACCGTCCGATATCAGGTGCACCAGTGTTTCTCAGTCTGTGTTGACTTCGCTGAATCGTGTGTGTTCTAGTTAAATCATTCAAATTATCCGTCACTGTCCGTTAATTTTAATTTTGTATTTTATATCATCGTATTCTCAAAGGGTCGATGGTGTCTCTTATAATCGATTAAGATTAATCGATTATTCCCAAAACAAAGTTATACGTATTCGTATACTTATACAAATCACCCAACACACTTTTTGCATAGAAAATGACTCAATACCACTTTTTGTCAGAAATTTTTGTTTTGTCACTAAATACTATTATACTAAGATATTTACAAAACGAAATACTTTCAAGTTACTAAGTTGAGTTCTACTACCAGTAGGATTAACCTATCTGTATGTGGATTCACCGTTCTCTCAATATTTACAACCAAAGGACAAACATCTCTCAAACTATGGTATTTCTCACGATAGTTTCAATTGTTCATCCTTTCTTTTACTTTACGTAAAAGAGTCTTACGTGTAAGACAGAGGACGTCTGGATATCTCATACCGTAACCAACAGATCCTAGAGTGTCTCTCTTTACTAGAAAACCTGTTTCAAGTAAGAGAAGAGTAACTCCGTAGATCTCTGATTAACCCTCACTACTTTCCAACTTACTTTTTAAAAATGAAAGAGTTTGTTCTTAAATTTACCGGGTCCCAAGTGACTCACTAGCAAAAGTAAAGAACAAGTAAAAAAGAAACGTTAAAGTACTGGACAAAAGTAGGTTTCATTTTGAATTTTTACAATATCTAAGCAAAACTCATGACCCTTCGCATCCCGTAAATGAGAAGACTTTATTGAAATTTCACCTAGAATAAGGAGGAACCAGTGGGACAAAAAAAGGTAAAACTTTAAACCTATCAAAGAAACTTAATGACTCGTAAGACATGTGTCAAGCCCCCTGTATTTACTCAGGAAAAGTAGCACCCACCAGGGAGACGTATCGACCTCTGAAGTGACTTAATAGATAACGATCGTTATTTGATTTTAGTCAAAAGTATCCGTTGAGTAGAAATACATTTAGGACAATAGACTACCTCTTTACTAATGACTGTACCCTGTACTTAAGTGACCGAATACGTAACGTATGGTTCGTTTTAGAATGTTGTTTAAATCTCTTGATCTTTACCACTGGTAATAAAGTACCATCGTTAATATTCTGTAAAAAGATGTAAGTTTAGTCAGTCCACAGAATAATAGGGTTCCAAGAAAGTGACAAAAGAAAAAGGAAATATCAGTGTCTTACTCCTAATGTCATAAAGAATGATATGAAATGTTAGGATGTACCATAGTCGAAACAACTCTACAATTTTTCCATGTGTGTACAGAAGTAGTAATAAGAATGTAAGATTGTTAAATAGGACAACTGGGCGTAAAAGTTTGACGTATTACTCTATCAACCATGTCTGTGACTACGTGATTAACACCGGTCCCAAGAATAATCAACCTTGTAGGTAAGCCTAACCGTCTCGGGTCCGACACAGGAAATACTATATAAAAGTCATAGAGGGTAAAGAGACGAGAGTAAGAGTGACGTTTGAAGAACTTTTTAGTCGATTGGGTATGTTCCTTATAAATGTTAGGAAAGTTGTCCCCGAAATCTTTGTGTAGTAGTTTATTATTTTCTAAAAGTCCTTTGTCTCTTTTCTCTATCGGATAGTCGTATTGTATTTATTATCTTTAAATTACTGTATGCTTTCGTTTCAGGTATAATTCGTTTCAATTATAGTGTAGAAGTGTGAGAGAAATGGAGGAGACAGATATGATAAACAGTATTTGATCTTGTGTCTTAATGGTAAGGATTTATGCTAATTATTGTGACTCTTCACTTTATTTTATCACACTTCTTAGTGGTTCCCTCTCCACCCTGACTAGGCCTGAGACAAAGATGAAAACTTCACTTCACTTCAGCGAGTCAGCACAGGCTGAGAACCGCTGTGGTACCTGACATCGGGTGGTTCGAGGAGGTAGGTACCTTAAAAGATCCGTTCTCATAACCTCACCCCACGGTAAAGGAAGAGGTCCCCTAGAAGGGTTGGGCCCCTGACTTGGACCAAGAGGGAGTAACACCCGTCTGCGAAATGAAAGACTCGTTGGTCCCTTAGGGACGAAGATGAAAATCCGCCTGTTTTGGATTTTTGAGACTCCATTCAGTTCTTCATCATTCAATTTTTAGTAGACAAAAGACGACCTGGGGTGACGAAACAAAGTTTCTAAATGGAGAAAAAACCAATGTCTTTTTTAGACGGAACCTGGACGGTCTAGAGACCGATTATAAGGGTGAAAGGGTAAAATCTCTTTGTACGAGAGAAAGTCACATAAAACTACCAATACAGATACCATTGCACTTTTGATCATTATAGGTAGAACAGGGTACTTTTGGGTTACGAGTGATACAACCACATTAAACCGTTGTGACGACTATTCACCAAAAATTTGGTAAATAAGGAGGATATAAAAAAACCAACTTTTGACGATACACTTTAAACTTCACTAACTGTTTGATTCCTTAAGAAATTTTTGCGTGTTTTAGTACACACCCCTTTCCTCTCTATTGGAAGGGAAACTCTATTGTTAAAGTTTTTCCACTGATTCTGTTTTAAAGAAAGTAAACTTAATTTATTCCGCGACCCTAATCGTTGCAGTTATAGTACCTTTCACAATTGTTTTACAGATTACTAGTGTCATTCAGATCTAGAAGTAAATTTCTATGAGTTGGTCATCACTACCTTTACTTACCCTAAGAATTTTCGAACTATGTAAATAAAGAAACTATATTATGTAAAAGTCTATGGATCGTACCACACCCTTTACCTCTTACAGTAATTGGTCACTAATCCTCTTTCCAACGCTTATTGTCTCTACCAAAAGTAGGGATAGACCAGGAAAGATTCATGTTACTGACCCTTTCGGAGTAAAGAAATATATTACAGTGACGGAGACATCGATAGTTCCTACGTGGAAACCAATATCTGTTCTCCGTAGGAGTCTCGAATCCCGTAACGAAGAAAACATCCGTTACACTTCCGTCGATACCTAATTCCCGGGATAGCCAGTCACCATACTTATCTATTACACCGACCGATTAGTCTATCTTTTTCACATCACTCAGGATCCTACTGTTATTAGTTAGAGATCCACAACCTAGTCGGAAGAGACTGAGTGACCATTTCCATTGTCTCTCTGTCCCTTTGGGGGAACGGACTACAGAAGGGACGTCCGAGACACTGGAGTTTCAAATATAAAACAGTAGAGGATAGGGAGTCAGGGAATCCCAGGAGTAAACAACAATAATAGAAAGGTCATAGAGTAATTCCGTTTTTGAGATCCGAGACGAAAAGAGTCACAATTCAAAACTAAGAATTCTCGACACCAGTAGTGGTCGACCGAAGCATCTATAGGTCAATGGGAGACAAAGTCCACTTACTAAAATAAGAAGAACCTTTTACGGTGTCAACACGAAGAAACGTAGGACCAAGAGAATTTCAACCGGTTACTTGACACTTACATTGACTATGTACAGTTAGCTACTGATTACCCTCAATGACGTATAAACGAGACGAGAAGAATGTGAAACCCATCCCTTTGAGACTTTGCACAAAAAGGTTCAAAGGGTCACCACAATATGAAGTCAACGGATCTCACCACTAAATAAACTATCACTTAGGAAGTAACCTAAAAAAGGAAGAGACAAAATCAGAGTGAAAGAAGAGAGGAAGACCACAAAGGATCATAACAGAAAGTTCGTTTGAGAAACGTGAGTTTAGGAGGACCTCAACAAAATTTTATACGGGTGTTGGGAGTTTGTGAGAAAGAAGAGAATTCTACGTCGGTTTAAGACTGTTAGATACACCTGAATCACTGAACAAAGATTTGTTATCGTATACCATCTTTACGACAAAACACTCATCCCTATTTTCTGTAGTACCTAATGACGAACGACTGTGAGAACCTACCGAACAAGACCTTCTTCGATCGACGGTGAAATACACTTGAGAATTTATGAAGAGGTTTCTCCAGCTACACAGTCCCTTAACCCTGGAGGACTGCTGTTGTCACACTTAGTCGATAATTTGTCTTCTGGGGGTCGAGACCAGTTCCGAAGTCTACTGAGGTCATAGTCGTTATAGAATAACGTTAAAGTACGCTCCAGGATTGGATCTTAGTGCGTCGATTTTACGAAGACCTAAGAACTGAGAGTCTTTAATCTCTTCTATTATTTACGGACAACAAAATTTGACGATTATAAAACAACGTATCGTTATCCACTGATTAAGCAGAACAGAGTCTCCGACGAAGACTATACGTAGTTACAACACTCCTGAGAGAACCAACTCACTTCACATATTTGACTCTGGTCCATATTTTATCTCGGTACCGGACTCAGACAGAATTTCACCCGAGTTACCCAGATACCTAGTTGGACATCAATAAATAACTTTTATATACACGAATTATCCTACCTATATAGATCGTTGATTTCGTTGAGAGGACAACTAAGGAACTGGAAACCTCATTATAGGTAATCTCACCCTTTCCGGTACACTTTCGGGGAAATTGACGTAGGGAAGTACGTTCCAGTATTTAGTCTTCGTAGGTTCCATCCGACCGTCCCTAATCACGGTGAAAGTTTTTTTAACGTCTATAACGGGGATTTTTGGTTCTACCTGGTACCACTTATCACCATGTGAAGGTTTTTGAATTGTTTCATTATTGGGGTTCAAGTCGGTAGTAGTCAATAATAGATAAATAATCTTCTACAGTCATGTGCCATGTATAAAATATACTGATAACTGGACTGTTCTCACAAAGAAAGTTAGGGTTAGTTCTTCTTCCTAATCTTCGTAACGTGCAAATGAACCGAACTTGTTTGTATCTGTAAATATCGGAACACGGTCCCTATACAACAGTTCAATATATTACACACCTCAAAGATCACTTGGGAGTATCTTCTTAGTGTAACTCCTGGGAACCGTAACTTCTTGTCCCAGTGCGATATATGTCGTCCCTTTTAAAAGGGTGAGTTTTAGTCAAAGACTACAAAGTCAAAGTAACTTTCTCTAGATTATTCTTCATTTACAGTATATTCGATGATATTTTAGTATCAGAAAGTCTTTGAAAAGTCTCCCTACTTTTACATTCCGTTAAGGTTACTCAATTTAAGATTTTTCTTTAATCGGGAAAAATCCTCTCGTCTACGGAGACGGAACGACAATAGGGACCCCGGTACCACCCTCTTCGAAGGTTATCTACCCTCGGTTTAAAAATTACATGAAAATTACGGATACACATCTACCGTTACTCACGAATCTAAAGACTTGTAGGGTCACTGTTTCGTTCAGGTGTGTGTCAGTATTTTAGAAAGGGAAACCGGAAAGTAATATACGTGTCGTGGTCGCACACTTTACACTCCGTGTCCCTTTCTTTCGACTCCCCATATAGGATCTCCATATGACTCGGGAGTAGTTCACGGTCCTTGGTCCACCGACCTCCGACTCCCGTCTCGTCCTCTCGACTCTCCACCTACGTTTGAAGTAGTTCGTATTCAGTTACCTTTTGACCCAGATCCCTTCTTTCCGTCTTTCAATCTTTCGTTTCTTCAGAAGGGTCGTTATACATCACGACCGTCACACGATATTTCATCTCTCTTTGGAAGTCGTAGAAGGATTCGAGTCCTCTCTAGACTAGACGGGTAGTTTTGCACTCGGTCACCACTTAAGCTAGGTTATTTTTTTCGGTTATGTCTAATGTATTAGTACCTAACATAAGTGAGTCGTCGATTGAATCACCAAAGAGGCTCCTCACACAGTAAAGGATCTCATTAAAAGGGATATAATCAGGGAGGACAAGTAAAATCTGTATCATATACTGTAAATCAATCTTAAACGTCCTATGTACTTCTCCGTTCTGTTACAGTGGGTATCAGTTCTCTTCTTTCTCAGTCAATTTCGTCTACGGAGGTATTGTGTCTATAACCTGAATCGACTTTTCCGGAAATTTTATGGATCCTACTTCAAAATCTCTATCCCCACCACGTTACCAAAATTTTATGGTAGGGGTTTAAGAAACTGTGAGAAGTAACTCTTGATTGAGGTAAAGTAGAGGGGAACTTACACCTGTCCAAAAATAGACGAAGTTTGTATATCAATCTTGAGTCATTCCATCTTCACTGGGATACATTGATGACTCCGATATAGTCTTTTTCTTTTTTTTTATTTTTAGAACGTCAAAGAGAGGTGAGGAAAACACTACGAAGGAGACCGTCTTCGGTTTACGGCGTATTTCTCAAACCAATGACAGTCTAACAGTAGGACCTCACCCGCGTATATCCTTAAGTCCAGTCAACGGGATTGACTCGAGCGTCCATTGTAGGTAGTAGTTGACAGACGATACCCAACGGTAGAACTATAGGTCAGGTCAGCTTGAAAGTATATTGACGTCACGGTTCACTATAGAAAGATCTCGGTGTACACTCTGTTGTTTTCGCCTCGGAAAGGACTTAATCGTATTTTAGTACTCGTTTGGTTTTACTAATAAAAGTCGACGATTCACACCTGAAATAATACGTCTTCATTATTGGTCCTGTCCATCTCTTCTCTACCCTTGTCAACCTCTTAATGTCGTCACTTTACCTTTGACATTCTCTCTTTGTCCACCTATAAGATCTTCACTTTTCGTATTATATTTTTTTACTTGTAAATAAACTACCCAGACCCTTGACCTGCACTCTTTACTCTCCTAGTTAATTTGATCTTCTACTCATTTATATTGAATAAAATTACTTCGTTTTACTTGTGTATACAATATGACAGATACGGTAAGGAATCTGAGTCTTAAGGAATCGTTCTAATTCAAGGTCATTGGACCCCACCACTAAATAGACGATTACGTGGAAAATAACATAGGAACGGAAGAAACAGATTGGAGGGATAGTAGGTTATTTAATGAACGTGAACTTAGGAACAGGATCCTGGACGTAGACTTCTTTAAGTTTAATATGTACACAATATTTCCCACTGTTTTTAGGATCCTTCAGTTAAGATCATATTTTGGAAAAATATTGAAAAATTTCAACTCCTTTATCTCCATTTCCTTGTGCCGGTTCTAGTATATCGATCCTTCAGATACTTTTTCTGTGATCACGGAGGAGAATTGGTTAAACTATGATAGAGAGTACCCCATCGTAATATGTGAAATCTCAGGAGGGTTGTGTAACAGAGCAAGTAGAAATCTTGTTCAGTCATTCTACCCGTTTTGTATGTGAAAGTGAGTTAAAAAAAATTAAATTTAGTCTACTTCTGTGATTGAATCTTTCACTGAATAACGATTCGGGTCTCGACCCAGAAGACTGAAAATCAAATTAAGGAATAGACGATATGGTACAATATCCTGATGTTCAGTTACTTTTTATGATGATATATGAAGTTAATGGGGGAACGATAAAGGACTTTAAGAAAAATTTTAGATCTGACAACTTCTACATTAGAAACTAGTATAAAAAATCGAGTTCTCAAAATCTTTTAAGATTCCACTGACAACGAATACATATAAATCGATAAGAGTTTTATATTGATTCGGGACCCCTACGTAAACAATCTTTAGTTCCTGTTCCACTGGCACAATTAGTAAAGTTCTCCGTTATACACGTCACTAATTTGGGTATCAGAGACCTCGGTCTAAAGAGAGTAACCCTCTTAATAGATTGGAAAGAGACGGAACCAGAGGAATAAACGTTTTACCTTAGTTGTTATAAATGTACTAACCCAATACTTATAACTTTTCAATTTTATGTACTTTTCGTCAATCTTATCATGAATGATTATAAAGTAAAAGACAGGGTAGGTCAACTCAAAAGGTAAGAAGTCCTTCTCAATACTACGGTTTTTTTACCAAAAACCACTGGTCGAGAACTTAAATATAGAACAGTCTCGTTAAAACTCCCCTATAAACAGTCTCGTTAAAACTCCCCTATAAAAGAAGATGGTATACTAAAATTTCCTAGTGTATCTTAATCTCACTTGAACCATTTTTAGATTTGTCCTGTAGTCTACGTCCTGGTCCTTTTTACTCTGTGGTGATCTACCTTTCTACTTACCATGTGTTACACTTGTGACACCACCCCATTTGAAGGAATTACCCTTATCTAAAGAAATTCATTTTTGTTCCAATCTTTTTTCTCCATTAATTTTCTACATGAGTACTTGAAACCCGTCTTACTACGTGTCTTCAGACTACTTTTTATTCAAGAGATATAAGGACGGTATCTCTGACCCTTCAAGTGTTAAGATGTTGATGAATTTTTACTTATACTACCTGTTCCTGACCTCACACCACATTTTCTGTTTCAGTTTCTAACGACCACTCTCATCCCTTCTAATAAAAAGAATAAAACTCAAAGAAATACACGATGTTACACCTAGCAAATTAAGTTTATCAGTTCTGGTGTTTCATTCCAATTGAGCAAATGAAATTCCTTCCTATGTGTAATCTTAGTTAGGTTACCTTTACTGGTCTCAGTAGTTAAAGAGTGTGACGGAGGTTCATTTTTTCAATTTACAAGAGTTTTTCGATGACGAATGAATTTTCTTTAGAAATTACAATGGGTTTCTGGTATTAGTAATTTGGAATACCATTACTTTCCCCACTACCATATGTGAATATGTTCATAATTATGTTTCAAGTACGTGGTCTCTTAAATAATACAGGCAAAATTATTTATAATAAGAGTTTCTACAGATTACAGAAAAATATAAATGTTTTTACGAATGTATTTATCTTGTAAGGTTTGAACAAATTTTTCATTCGTTTAAACGAATTTTAATTAATAACATCTCTAAATAATTATGATATGAACTGTTTCAATCTCCTCCTTGAAGCTTTCTAATTTTTCGTCAAAATCTAAAGATATACTAATACCATTTGTGTACGTCCCGAAAACTTTACTCTTGAAACAGGAAAATTTATTCTACCGTTCAATTAACAAGAATTATTATACAGTACCCCTTGGTGACTGAAATAGACACTTCAAATCATTCGTTCTTAACTTCACTACTTATATTTTAAAGATAAAACTGTTCGTCGCTAATGTTTCAGTTTGATAATATCCTCTCGTGTTCATTGTGTTTCTCCCGTTGGTTACTATAATCCTTCAAATGAGTACTATAAGTGTAATCATTGATTGTGACACAAACCGTCTCGAATACGTATCGAGGAATTCTGTCACGAAAACAACGACAATTCGTTGATGACGTAAAATTTTTGTGGTATGTTCTTCTATTTTAGTTATGGCTAAGACTTTGACTTGACCTGTCTCTGACCTCCTACCGTATTTACTTTCAGTTACTGACGACTACTTTAACTCCCTCTAATAAAAAGAATAAATCTCAAAGGGTTACAATACATAACACCATGCACTAATTCTTCCGTCTAGAAGTCCGTCATCGAAAATTTCATACTTTCATATGTCCATCGGCTATCCTTATACTTTTCTACGAGTTGTAACGATTAATAATCTCTTTACGTTTAGCTTTCATACTCTATGGTGGAGTGTGGTCAATCTACCGAGAATAGTTTTTCAGATGTTTATTGTTTACAACCTCTCCTACACCTCTTTTCCCTTGGAAGGATGTAAATGACAACCCTTACATGCAACCACGTCGGTGACACCTTTTATAATACCTCCAAGGAGTCCTTTGATTTTTATCTTAATGGTATACTAGGTCGTTATGGTGAGGTCCCGTGTATAGACCTGTTCTGACATTAAACTTTTCCTATATACATGGAGATATAAGTATCGTCGTGATAAGTGTCA
The DNA here is from genome assembly GCA_006410555.1 of Capra ibex. Classification (NCBI taxonomy): domain Eukaryota; kingdom Metazoa; phylum Chordata; class Mammalia; order Artiodactyla; family Bovidae; genus Capra; species Capra ibex. The sequence continues at coordinate 81,738,387 of SJYO01052474.1, read as the reverse complement.
TCGGTTCTGTCTTTGTTAGATTTACAAGTAGTTGTCTTCTTACCTATTTCTACTATACCATGTATATATGTCACTTTATGAGTCAAGTTAAGTCAGCGAGTCAACACAGACTGAGAAACACTGGGGTACCTGACGTCGTGTGGTCCGAAAGGACAGGTAGTGGTTGAGGGTCTCGGATGAGTCTAAGTACGGGTAGCGCAGGTACTACGGTAGGTTGGTTAGAGTAGGAGACAACAGGGGAAAAGGAGGGTGGAAGTTAGAAAGGGTCGTAGTCCCAGAAAAGTTTGCTCAGTCGAGAAACGTAGTCCACCGGTTTCATAACCTCAAAGTCGAAGTTGTAGTCAAGAAGGTCACTTATCAGTCCTGACTAGAGGAAATCCTACCTGACCATGAGTCGGTATTTTTTTTACGATAAACGACGTTGTGCCTACGTTGATCTCTAATAATATGATTCAGTCTTCCTGTTTATGATACACTAAAGTGAATGTATACTTTAGATTTATGTTGTGTCTACTTGGGTAGAAACTTTGTCTTTGTGTTAGTACCTGTATCTCTTGTGTGACCACCAACGGTTCCCTTCCCCGACCCCCTCCCTACTTACGTCGATCACCTGTATTCGAAAATATACACATATATTACGTATTTGTTGTCCAGGATGACATATCGTGTTCCTCGACACAAGTAATAGGGCACTATTTGGTATTACCTTTTCTTATAAAAATTTTACGTACATATATATATATAAATATATTGACTCAGCGAAACGACATGTCGTTATTAACATTTAGTTGTAACATTTAGTTGATATGAAGTTAAATTTTTTCTATTTGTATGTTCATGTATCAGGATACCCTGACGTTTGGATATGGAGCGACCGGTGGTGAAGTTCCTCAGGGGACCCATCGTTAGGGGTGTGGACCCCGAAGTTTGATCGTATCTACGAGGACAGACCCTCTAAGGACGTTCGACATCACTCCGTCTCCCTCCCACGTTTCTAGGACACGGGGTCGGATACCAAAGGTTCTCGTGTAGGTATAGATTTCCCGAGATATCCACACGGACGTGGAGCCCGGTTTCGAGGTCCTGGTCGTTTACCTACGGGACCGCCTTTATGATCTCCCACGGAGTCTGATGGGAGGTACGTGACGGAGTCCACCATTGGACGGTTCTTGGTGGAACGTTTAACGATGTGAGGGTACCCTGGGTCCCCGAGTCGCCATTTGTCGGACGTTACGTCTGTCACTCCCAACCTAGGGACCCACCCCTTCTAGGGGACCTCCTCTTCGACCGTTGGGTGAGGTCATAAGGACGGATCCCTTAAGGTACCTGCTCGGACCGCCCGATGTCAGGTACCCTAGTGTTCCTCGACCTGTGCTGACTTCGTTGATTTGTTGCTGATCCCTGGGTCCGAACGTGCGAGACGACCGGTGGTCCTGGTCATCTCTTTCCTCACCGGGGGCCCGTCGGCCATCCCTACCCCCGTCGGTCTGCGTATATTTTCGCAGGTAGACCCCTAGGACCGGGGACCTTCGCCACGTCCCTGTCGCTTCTACCGACGGCGGCTCGCGTCCAGGGGCTTACGGACAGGATAGGCTACGGACGGTGGGTTTGTCGGTTTACTCCGAGAGGGTGTGGCTCAGGCCTGTGGGACCTAACCGCGAAACGGGACCCGAAACCCCGACCACTCAAGGACCCGCGCGCCCGCGGTGACATCGGAGCACCCCGAACACCTGGCTCGGGTCAAACAAAAGACGCGATCTATAAAACCCCAGAACGCCTACGGTGAAATTTTTCACCCTCACGTACGCCACCCCAAGTCTGGGAAAGGAAGCGAAGGGTCACCCGTCAGTACCCAGATGTGGGCCCCACACCCCTTCCACCCTGGCCACCCCGCACGCCACTCTAACACTGCCTCGGAGAGAGTGGACTAAGGCACCCCTGGAAGAGAGGAAGGGGACCTAAGCTCCTCACCGAGTCCGTTAAAAATCAACAAAAAAGTCTCCTGCAAAAAGGTACACATCGACATCTGAACTACACAAACACCCTCGTCCACATAAGTCCCAGGAGATTCCAGCGGTAAAACTTGACTCTTAAATGTTTAGAGAATTTACTTACTTGAACATTTAGAGAATTAACTTCGGTCATAGGTGGACTCCCCGAAGGGTTCACCGCGTCACCATTTCTGGGGCGGACGGTTATATCCTCTACATTCTCTGTGACCAAACTAGGGACCCAACCCTTCTAGCGGACCTCTTCCCTTGCCGTCGGGTGAGGTCATGAGAACGGACCTCTTAGGGTACCCGACCTCTCGGACTGTCCGGCGTCAGGTCCCACAGCGTTTGTCAGGGTATGTCGGCTCGTTTACTCGTGGTGCGTAGATGGGCTCTGGACTCCATATAGCTATTTTTAAAATTAAAATTGGAGATCAAGAAGACTTAGTAACTGTTTTCCCAGAAGAAATAAAGGTTTCGTTTGTCGTCATCCTTTGTCGACACTGTTTGACTCTTCACATAGCATAATACCCAATATATAGGATTAAAGGAAGTAGTAGTCCTGAGTGCTATTTTACGAATATGATAATTTCCTCAGACAGTGTGATTGACGTACTTGAAAACGGGTCTCCAATTAGCAAAGTATTCACTTTAGTTCGACTACTCTCGTAACCACCACAAATCAGTGAGTTAACCCAGGTTAAGAACGTGGTTGTGGTTCCTGACAACATCAGTCGGTCCGAGGAGATAGGTACCCTAAAGGTCCCGTCCTTATGACCTCACGCAACGGTAAAGGAGGAGGTCCTTTAGAAGGACTGGGTCCCTAGGTTGGACTCAGAGGACTTAACCGTCCACCTAAGAAATGGCGACTCAGTGGTCCTTCGGTCTACTCTCATACCGATGTACGTATTGTAAAATTATTGAAAAGTTTTGAAGGTGAACTCCTTATTGAATGCTAGATAACAATAGAGTAAGAGGTTGCCCTTCTTAGTTCCTTCACTTCTCGTTTAAAAAGTTCTCCATTCTAATAGAATGCTTTTGCAAGGTAAGTCGTAAACACTGTTCCTTCACGTCGTAGACAGTTTTACCAAGGGTAAAGAACCAAAATTGCTTGACAACATCAGTCGGTCCGAGGAGATAGGTACCCTAAATGTCCCGTTCTTATGACCTCACCCAACGGTAAAGGAGGAGGTCACTTTCAGTTTGTAATACCATACAAATCTCCGACTTCCGTTTTAAGTTACTCTAATGTCACCATAGAGTGACATAAGAGAGACGTTGTGAGACCGTATGTTCCCTCGCCTAAGACATTTAATCATTAACTGTTTTTCTCGTACCGTGAAAGGAAAAAGAGTGTCACAAGGAAGTTCTTAAACAGAGCTATCTTGGTACACAGGAAGTACTAACATTCTATTAAAAGAAAACAAACAAAGTGACCTTCGACACGAAATTTAAAAATCTCACTGAGATTGTTTTACATAAAAGAATAATAGTCCTATCCAAGTTTTCGGAGAACTCTTCCTCAAACAAATTTGCTTACAGGTCATGTTGATATGTACTGTACTTAAAGGTTTCTTATAAGTCCTGTAAGTATAGTACTCCACCCCCTTTCCCTCTCCCCTTTATAGTACTTCATTAAAATAGGTCTAAATTGGTAACGTGGTCAAAGGGATTCTAGTTTTATATTAAAAGAAAACAAGATTTTGACTCGAGACGTTTAATTCAGACAAAAAGGCTACTGTATACCGTTTCAAATCTTGGGTTTCGACGAACTATTTATCACAAGTAAAAGAATATTATATACAAAGATTTTACAAGGCACCATTTGTAAAATTATTGTTGTGTTTATTAGGCTTATACCTATTTATTAATGACCTTATGTTTTAAGAGTACTAATTCGTCTCAGAGAAACCTGACCCGGTAGTCTTGGTTGTTTCCCTTACATTTGTATAAAAGACGGCAAACACAATTAATGTAACTTTACGACACCTTCACTACAAGATTCCGTTTATCTGTAAACTACTTCTCAAACTCGTCCAAGTGAGAACACTAGTGGTCTCTATTATAAAATTTTACCAACTGTCGAGTCTATGTTCCGTAGTTTTTCCTTGAGTTTACTTACTTTCACGTTTACTTCAGCGAGTCAGCACAAGCTGAGAAACGTTGGGGTACCTGACATGGGATGGTCCGAGGAGACAGGCACCCTAAAAGGTCCGTTATCAGGACCTCACCTAACGGTAAAGGAAGAGGTCCCCTAGAAGGGTTTGGTCCCTAACTTGGGACCAGAGGGTGTAACATCTGTCTGCGAAATGACAGACTCGATGGTCCCTTATAAACGTATTACTTGATGAATCATTGACAAAGATATTGAAGTCAGTGGGACGTATACCATGTCAGTAGCAGAGATTCAAGACTCTAGACAGGGTAAAATAGTCCCTTCTATAAAATCCTTTATGTCTTGATACAGATCCCTTGATTTTTAGTTCAGTCACAATGACAGTCATGACTAAATCGGAACCGAAGAACCAAGATCATGTACCCGAAGACAAAAAAAGGATCTAAAATTTGTGTGTAAATATTTTTCAAGAATAAACTAAAAAATAACGAACTCAGGAAATAAATTTCAGAAGGGTCAAAGGATCGAGGATTTTCCTTCCCAGGTACATAATGAAAGATTAACGGGAAGAGATCCGCAAAAGAGAGATGACAGAATAGGGGAGAAACAATAGTACTTTACAAGTAAAGTGGTGACATATTCAATAGAGATAGAAGAACATGATTAACATATAAGGACCACGACTATGTCTAAGCACACACACACACACACACACACACACACACACACACATTATATGTATATATATGGACGACACGTACACATACCGTCCAAAAATTACTTGAAAAAGAAAGATTTACTTACATAGGCAGATCTAGATGAGAGGGAATAATATGTTCTGTTCACACCAGTTTGGGTAGTATTTTGTTATAAGGAAAACCAATTTACGTATTTTCCTCAGGGTTTCTTACAGATTCATTAGAAAGTGTAAGTTTACAGTATAAGGTTATGTATGTCTCAGGTGTCACTACCTACAAGTTTGGACCTAAGAGACTGTGTAAGTTGAGTAGAAGTTCGAAAATAGAAGACAGAAACTAACAATCTGGACATGCGCGGAGTGATGTAACAAATAGACAGTCGGGGATCTCGAGGGACACGAAAAATTATAAAACCAAGGAGGGGTTTTCAGATAGAAGATCGGACCCAACAAACAGTAGGAGTCAGTGAAGAATCAGATAGCAACTTATCCTCCCACCCTCTCTCACAAAAGTCTAGAACTTTTGGTTCCCTCTTCCTCGTCTTTGGAGGGGTTGCAGCAATAGTCTCTTCTTAGACTTTCTGATCAATTATCATAGGGAAATGAGAACGTTTATTTCAATAGTAGATAATGAAATAATACAACTCATTATTTTCAAGACCACTATACGTAATTTTCATAGATGGAAAGGAAATCCTTGATCAGAGAATAAATGAAAAAAAAAAAAGGCAATACAATCTTCTTATCGAAATTAGGTGGGACCTAACGTAATGTTTTCCGTAGGAAATATTGGAGGAAAATATTGGAGGTAGAGATCTCATTTCCAAAAATGAGATCGTCAACACCTATGTCCGATATCGTTTATCAAGTCTTCCACACCCCATCCGAAAACCTGAACGAAGTAGAATGATGACTACTTTTCTTTCACTTCAACGAGTCAGAAACACTAGGGTGCCTGACACTGGATCGACCGAAGAGGTAGGTCGGTACCCTAAAAGATCCGTACTTATGACCTCACCCAACGGTAAAGGAAGAGGTCCTACGATAGTTGAGCATATAAAATCAAACGAACTGAGAATGAAATGTTTGAAGTGTCTACCGTTGACGAATATACCTGTGTGTAAAAATGGACAATTGGTATAAAATGTTAGGATACGACAAGAACCGATCCGAAGGGAATGACACTGATCTAAAGTCAGGTAAGGATAAGGACGGTAACTGAAATCGGAACAGACCAAAATAAAACAACTCATGAGTGGATCAGGACAGGTTGAGAAAACTCTGGGGTTCTTGACATCGGGCGGTCCTAGGAGACGGGTACCCTAAAGGGTCCGTTCTTATGACCTGACCCAATGGTAAAGGGAGAGGTCCCCGAGAAGGACCGGGTCCTAGCTTCGACACAGAGGACGTAATGTTCCCTTAAGAAATGGTGACTCGGAACCCCCGTCGGGTCGTAACAGGATCACCAACTTATACAAAAAGAGTGTACCGAAACACATAAAGATGTTGTAGATTAGAAAACCACGTTCTATTCAAGAGTTCCCCTCTTCGTCCCACCCTACTTAACCCTATAACCCTACCTGTGTAGGTGTGAGGACACCTATCTATTGATTACTCTATTGATCAATTCTTGGATAGCATATCGTGTCCCTTGTGATAAGTCACGAAACACCACCGAGTTTACCCTTCCTTTAGGTTTTTTACCCCCTTTACACATATGTATATTGACTAAGTGTGTCGTCTTTGCTTATGTTGTAACATTTCGTTGATATACGGTTATGTTTAATTATTATTTATTTTATCATTTTTCTTTTGATTTTCACCTAAATGGTATATTGGGTCATTAATTTCTAAACCCGTCAAAAGGACCTCTTTAATTTTAAATAAAAGTGTATCCAAGAACAATTCTTTTTTTCAAGAGTTCTGTTCTCTTACTTCTGTAATTTTTATCGGGACTAAATCCCTGGATCATGTACGTTTATGTATTGGGTTTGAACAAAGGAATATTTGGTTCAAACTTAAGAAACCACTACTATCACCTGTTGTACACAGACGTTAGAACCTTATCTTCATTTGAAACTTGAGTCGACAACTAAAGATTTCAGGTAAAAAAAAGAAAAGAAGAACTATGTTGTTAGTTTTCACTACTTTGATAATGAAGACAACCTTTGAGAAAAAGACACTAATTCACTTCTATCAAGAGGGGAGAGACCGGTGCCTCCCTGTCCCCTGTACCGTATCTGGTCCGTTCAGTCTTATTGGATAGAATAGAGGGGACCGGTGAAACAAGTCACTATTCGTATACTCGAACATTGAATAAGTCCGACTAGTCTCGGAGAGTTCCAAAAAAACAAACAAAAACTAAAAACAAAAAATCGAATCCCAACAATCCCTTCCGAGATTTTTTGTTTTTAGGTAATCGGATATTCACACTCTATATCCCAATGGTGTCTACTAGTAGAATAAATAAAACTTCTACGGTTTCTCTTTCGGTCGTCCTTGTCTTTCAAGATCCTCTACCGGTTTCTCCGTCATGGGAGATAGATCGGTACCAGCTTTGGGGTCTTGGACCGAGGAAACGAAACCGGTGGACTACGCTTCTCGGTTGAGTGACCTTCTATGGGACTACGACCCTTTCTAACTCCCGTCCTCCTCTTCCCCTACTGTCTCCTATTCTACCAACCTACCTTAGTAACTAAGTTACCTGGACTCAAACTCATTCACGGCCCTCTACCACTTCCTGTCCCTTCGACCCGTCCGACGTCAGGTACCCCAGTGCCTTAACCTGTGCTGACTCTTTTACCTGTTGTTACCATACTTAATTATGTGTTTACGGAAAAGAAGGGTTCTATCGAACTCACCCAAAAGATGATGACCATTAGATTACTCAGTTTAAACTGTGACAATGTGTTTTTACCTTAGTAAAGAAAATTTAGACTTTGGTTCTTAAACAGAACAAAGTCTATTTCCTATTATAGCGGTTTCCTATTATATCCTCTGTGTTTAAACATAAACTTGATCGATTCTATTTCTTAAGTTGTATCGTTGTGTCGTATCCGTCTATTTTTTTATAAAAAAGTTCTCTGATTATGGTGTTGGTGTGTTTTTTCATAAAGATATACGTAAACCGATCCCTGAGGTGAATAATGTATTGGTTCCTTTACCTTTTTAATTGAAGTAAACCACCCCGTCTGATCCGTCCAGATCTATAAGTCTACGCTTACCCGTCCTTCCATCTCTTTATGTTCCTTCTCTCTTACACCTTGGTCAATCTATAATCATCCTTTAAGATCAGATAATGAATCTGTTAATATTTTCAGAGAAATTAACCGGTATTACCGAAAGTTATAGAAGATACGGGATACGTGTAGTCTATAGAGATAAAGAACATTGCAGATAGACATAATCATAAAGATAAAATATTCTTCCTTTGGTTCCGAATCTTTCAACCATTTCCGGTATCTCAACTTCTTATCTTCATCTCAAACTGGAGTCGAAAACTGAAAATTTCAGGTCACAAAAGAAACGAAGAACTATGTGGTTGGACGAGGGAACCTTGTCCCTATGGTCTCTTACGTCACTGACAGTTATGTAACTGGAGTCGTCCAAGGTCGTCTTCTAGAACTTCACCCGTCCTTCTAGTAACCTTACCGTCAGAACGAAAACCTATATCGGAAATTAACTTTCTTAAACAGACGACTTCCACTGGTCGTATCAAAGGATCGAATCCGTTACCTGACACCTCGGTCCGAAGGAGTTAAGTTTAATACCGAGACCGTGAACGATCAACACTGTAGGACCGATTTGATAAATGGAGAAACACAAAGTCTAAGGGATAAAAATTTTTCCCCGACAATTATGATATACCCGAAGGGTCCACCGGGATCACGATTTCTTGGATGGACGGTCACGTCCTCTACCTTCTCTGCGTCCAACCTAGGGACCCAGTCCTTCTAGGGGACCTCCTCCCGTACCGTTGGGTGAGGTCAAAAGAACGGACCTATTAGGGGTACCTGTCTCCTCGGACCACCCGATGTCAGGTATCCCAGTGTGTCTCAACCTGTATTGACTTCGCTGAGTCGTACGTACATAATTATGATATATCGAGAATCCTGAAAATACTCTTATTTTATACCATCACAAACATTTCGGGAAGTTCTCGTAACCCACGTATCATTCGCGATGTATTTACAGATAATTATTTTATTGAAATAATAATTAAATGTCTTCCACATTCATAACAAAATTATAATGTCATAAAAAAATGGAAACTTAACCGAGGAGGTTCACTCCTAAACAGTTTAAACTGTAATAAAAGAAAAGACAAAAAATTTACCATCTCCATACATTAAGAAATAAATAAAAAAACTGTGACAAAAATAAAACCGGACCTAACGTGAAACTACACCCCCGACTGGACACATAAAGTCCTATGACTCGTCGTGGGGACAAGAGATGGGTGATCTACAGTCATCGTGGAGGGGGTACACTGCCGATTTTAATAGAGGTCTGTGCCTGGTTAAAGGGTTAGCGCTACCGCTTTAGCAGGAGAAACTCTTAGGAACGAGAGGCACATCCTCAATTATCGATATTTGGAGCCTGAACATATGGTAATAATCGTGACTGGTTCAATACTTCACCTCGGTTACCGATGATAGTGGTGATGACGATGTCTGCAAAGTTTCAGTTTTGAGTCATTGAACAATCTTTTCAAGAACTTCCTTATTCTAGAACAACGGTCAAACAATATTTCGGACGTCTTAAAGTGGTGAGACGATTTATACCGACACAGACAGTAGTCACACGAGACCAGCAAGGGACAGAACCACGCAAAGGGGACCCACGGGAAGAAACACGTCGTGACGGCGCACAGACGGTCATCCACCATAGGTACTTATTACCCTAGGTGTCGGAAAGGAAGCGTCCGCACGAGTCTAACGGAGAGGGTGAACGACACGACTCGAGGGGGGCATCCCTATCGGATGAAGAAAGGAGATTGAACGCCTCCGCCCCGCCCCTCACCCCCCTCCCCTCCTCAAAAGTTTGTCTTAAAACGGAGAGGAACAACACTTCCTCGAAACGGTGTGAAATTATCTTCTATAATACATACGCATTGAGATGCTATACTCAACCTACGGTACTGAACACTCGTCTTATAATCTCCGTTAAGAAACGACCTATAAATCTTAAGACGATGAAACCCATAGGTCTAACACAATAAAGTCAGAGGAAGCGACTGGTGTTTAATGACGTAGGTGTCAAGGTACACAGCCATACCCCTGACCGAATTCTTTTATTTTTTTCTTCTGCCTTATCATGAAAATGGATGACGTAAAATTTACGGGTATTTTCGTGTGACAGAGGAGGTAAGTATATAGTGTCGGTCGGACAACTTCGTAAGGTTAAGATCATTACTTAATATTCGAATATCTTCATTTAGCATACGGTAAAAGTAAAAGTATACAGTGTCCCATAAATTTCCAAAGTTTAAAGTCCTTCTACATATAATCTATCATTATAATATCAAATATTTTAAAATCATATAATGTAAAATCAGGAAAGAATACGTTGTTAGACTTAGATGGTGTAGACGGAAGAGACCTAAAATTTAAGACTAAGAAGTAAGTAGTAGTACCTCCTTCGATGTAAGGGAAATAATGTACCGGACTTATCTAGTCTGAACGAGAAACCCTTTACCTATGTCCTTTGGAAGTCTTTATTGCAGTAAATACTTGGTTTTTCCGTCTTAATTTTCGTTTTTAAAAAGACCCTTCATTTCACTCCTAATTAGAAGTTTCTTTTCAACTTCCCACCGAAAGATTTAATTAAATAAAGTAGACTGTGTAACCTTTCTAAACCGACAAAGTGAAGGGAGGCCGGTGAAGATGTGAACAATATTTTAGTCCTACTCAGATAGTAACAGAGGTCGAAAAGTCAGATATAGACTGGAACACAAGGTTAGTTATAATATGACTAACCATAATTACAACGTCTCTCGATTTTACTGACCAAGTTACTGTGGAACCAAACTAGTCAACAATCCATATCTAGATCACAATTCTTAAGACAATGAGTACTTTAATACTAGTTTGTTTACTGGAGGATCATCTTGAACCTGTCAAAGCATTATTATCTAATCATTATTATCAACCATTTTATCATTATTATCATTATTATTTCATCATTATTATCATTTTATTTCACTCCGAAATGATTTGTTATACGTGGTCCTTCAAGATCTGTAAAAATAAATCTTTTAACAATCTTCAAACCTTTTATGAAAAATTTATTATAAAATTTCTAAATAAATGTAATACTATTTAAACTAGTTAGATAGAAGCATAGTAGTAAGTAGGAAGTCAGTATTACAAAACAGTATATATATACAAAAATTTAGTAACGACCTTTAGAGACACACATAGTAGAAGTAGAGTAAGGATAAATAGGAAGAGATTAGTAAAAGGTCTTATATCACGAATAGTATGGTACATTCAAAAATGACGTATATTACAATAAGACGAACAAAATATTATTTACAAGAGTATGAGTCACAAAGGAGATTATTGAACAAAAAATTAAGTTTAATTCGAATCACTCTAAGTAGGTACAACTACGTTGAGAATGTAGCTACCCATCTCACGTCAAACAAATAGGTAGGAAGTCCACTTCCTATAAATCCAACAAATATCGAACAGAAACAATATCTTTCCCGACGTCACTCGTAAACACACGTACACACTCTCCCAGAGGTTGTCTCTAAACGATCTAATATCCTTTACATAGAAGTTTAAATAGTATGTAAGAGGTTTAACAAGAATTTGAGTATGAAGGAAGTCGGTACATACTCTCAAGAAGGATAAGGTATTATAGTAATCAATAACCATAATAATCTGAGGTAGAACGAATAGAAAGTGGTTAACTCCTAATACTTTAACATAGAATAACACCAAAATACAACGTAAATAGTCCAGTCGTCGGATAACGGAATGTAAATAAACGATAACTCAAAACGAAAAGACTTCTTAAGACACAAATATATAGGAAACAATGAAAAAAGAGAAACCAGGAAACTGAGACAAGAATAACTAAATATCTTAGAGAGGAAGGAATTGGGGACGGGGGTAGAAGGTTACAGAACAATAGACATTGTAGTGTTAAAAATATACAATAAAATTTTTGTTAATGTCAATTTAAAATAAAAGGAGTGTTCTTTTTCGATGTAAAAGAAGTCATAATTTAGAGAGTTCATAAGTTTACTATATGTGTTTATATTCTTTAAATTCTGTTTACTTTTCTTTAATATACATATGTTTAATGATAGTTATATCTAAAATATAAGAAATATTAAAGAGAAGAAAAGACATGTTTATTGAACCAATAATTTATCGAACCAATCATTTAGTGTAATGTAAATTGGACATAAAATCCCTTTGTCCCGTGACGTTTTTGGAAAAATTAGTAAGTGTAAACAAATTATCAAATTGTTTATATAATAAAATAGGTGCTTTGGATCCAGAAAATCATTATAACGAACCATTGAGACTCGTCATAAATTTCAAGGGACTTAAAGTCAAAGGAGTGACATTTTACTCTTCCTGGTTCTTTCTTTTAACACTTTACAGGGGTGATTGAAATTGTAAGACATAATCTCTGAGTGTGTCTGAATGACTCACATTTTGTGGACACTGAGAAGAGTAAAGGTAAAATCGAAGAGTGTACGAAAGAATGAGAAAGAGTCCTGGGGTCTCCAGGTTTGATAAGAATAAGGAAAAGACTTGATATCGGGTAGATCATATCACTGAGACTTTGATATATAAAGTTTAGAGACCCTCGGACATCTCAGTGACCTCAATATTTCTTTTACATTTAGAATTTTACGTAGTCTATAAAGGGTATCTAATTTTTACCGAGTATACATACGTGAAATTAAAAAGTTTATGTTTTCCTACGAGGATACTAATCATTTTTTAAAAAACGTCCTGTGAAAAAAGGGATTACCTAATATATGTTAAATTAAACACTAAATGTCTAGTTCCTTTTCCATTTTCTAAAAACAGTAAGACACAAAATACCTGTCATATTAATTTTGATTAGACAACACTTCTATAAACCTTTAAAACCAAAAACTATTACAATCCTTATGATTGGTAAGAATATGATAAAGTAAGACAAAGAAAAAAAAAAGTTATACTCAAAGAAGACTTTTATTTATATATATAGTCAAAAACCATTCCGAAAGACCTTTTAATGATATCCCTTTTTTTCCATTGTCGAACTATAGGAGACATGGGGTACCGGAAATATACGTGGAAATGAAAAAAGTGAAAACTGTGATGTAGATTAACTCATATAGACGGAAGAACTGACACCAAAAAGCACCATCAAGTCTACCATTTCTTAGACGGACTTTACGTCCTCTGGACCCAAACAAATGAACTTCTATTATTAACAACGAATGAATGATAACTAAAGAGGTACTATGGATTGTACGTATCAATCATGTACGAATTATTTGTAAAAAATATAACTTAACTTACTAAGACACTAAGATGGTCCTCTGACCTTTCGACGATTATCTAGTCTTTGTCACTCGTCAGTGGACAAGACCCTTTCGCCCTTACTGGTTTCCTGTACAAGGGACTAATCTGATAGTAAGTTATTTATAGTCATAAAACCCGACGAAGTTCCTGGTAGGACTATGAGTTCCTTCAGGTTCCTAGGAAGTAGATAAAGAGAACTCAAAACGTACTAATCCACTAATCTACTCCCGTCACCGCCGCCCACCCCCCCCCGCCAACAGTTCAAACGATTTGTTTCCAATCTGTAGCCTTTAAACAATGTAAACAAATTATGAGATGTCGAAAGTTTTACGAAATTAATGATATATAAAACAGTCTATAACATACATATAAAATACCGTTCGAATATAAATGTATAAAGAATTGATCTAACTACATATTCTTTAATTCCCACCTCCTCAAGATCTCCTAAGGAACCCAGAAACTACCACGGTTATCGGATTGTTCAGATTTACATCAAGGTGTTTTACATATTTCCCTTCTGAATAACTTACTAACTCATCACTACCAAATTACTTTTCGTCCTACTGACTCAATTGTAAAACAGTCTATAAGTTTTATAGAGATCTTAGGTAAGCAAAAGAAGGTCTTACAGACGTAAGAAGTACTGGACCGAATGAAATATCAAAAGAATTACCCCAGAGAAGGAGAACACATACAAGAAAATTACTTAATTAGAGAGTATAACAACGATCAGTAAGAAAATTTCTATCCTGAGGAGTAAAGACAGGGGACAAACCTTTGGAGGTTACCAACAGGGTGAGACCGTTTACTTCATATTAATATCATCAATGTACACCCCTCTACATCAATCCCAAAGAGTTATTGTAAAAAGTACTAAGAAGATTCAACGGATTCCCTGAATCTAGACAATAGGGCACCCTCTTTGACAGTCACAGAGGTTCCCCAACTGTGGACCGAAAAAGATCATGAAAAGACTCGTCGACCGTGAATTCAGGTCCGAAAAATTACAGTTTCTTCAAATAAAATTAGGTCTGAGATACTTCTAATCAAGTAGAAAACGGTATTTTCTATTTCAGTCACACCCTTACCCCGTCCCTCCTTCTTCTTGTCAGTGTACCGTACGGGGCGATATGGGTCAAAGGTCCCTGATAGAGGTTTCCTACGGTATCACACGATTCTCTACCTCTTAGAAACTTTGGTAACGTAAAGACAGGTACTCACACCGGGTATAATTTGGGAGATGTTATGAGTTCCTTTTACTCTAAGAACTGACATACGAAGTTTATACGGAAAGAGGGATAAAAGTACAGAAAAAAGGACAAAATAAGGTTCGACAAACGACAAGGAGAGTATAAGACGTGTAAATATGAGAGGAATGAATGTAAGTGTCATAGAAAAGATTGAACAAACGGTCCGTCAGGATGTCAGAACCAGTAGTATTGTCAATTTGTCTCGACACGGTATCTCGATAACCAACGGATGGTGTGATTGTGGGGTAAAGACTAAAAAAAGTAGATTTTTTTTAATACAAACATTCGTATGGTTAACCAACTACCAAATTGGTACTTTTTTACTAAATAAATGTGATTATACCCGTTGACACAATCACCCTCTTCTTTGTCCAGATGTCATAGTGTCTCAAGAATTATACTTACAAACTTATATGTACAAATATGTTTTGAGGTTGGGAGATAAACAAACTATATATATATATAAAATAAATCAGTCGAAAGTGACCCAACAGCTATGTTTGACAGGGGGTTTTACCAAGGATCTTGACGGATGAATTGTACAAGTTTAATCTAAATATTAAGTTTAGTCACTTGATAGTACAGTAATATCTTATTTCTCATCAGATCATAGACTCCTATAAAACAAACTCTTTCTTGAAATACGTCAAGAAAGAACGATTATTAGGAATGCGACGACGACGACGACGACGACGATTCAACGAAGTCAGCACAGGCTGAGACACGCTGAGGCATCTACCGTCGGGTGGTCCGAGGGGGCAGGGATCCTAAGAAGTCAGTTCTTATGACCTCACCCAACGGTAAAGGAAGAGGTTACGTCCTTTCACTTTTCACTTTCAGTTCAGTGAGTCAGCACAGACTGAGAATCGCTGGGGTACCTGACGTCGGGTGGTCCGAGGAGGCAGGTACCCTAAAAGGTCTGTTCTCATGACGTCACCCAACGGTAACGGAAGAGGCTTAGGAATACGATCTACTATTAATAGGTTTATACACGTTTAACATAATACGAAGAAACTACTTTCAAAATGTTTTTGAGTCTATAAATGGAAGGTAACATGGAATATACAACGACAAAACACCGATTCAACACGGACTGAGACGTCGAGGTACCTGACATTGGGAGGTCCGATGGGACAGATACCCCAAAAGATCCGTTCTTATGACCTCACCCAACCGGTAAAAGAAGAGGTTCCTTAAAAGACCTGGGTCTCTAGTTTGGGTACAGAGGACGGAATCGTCCGAGAAGTAATAACTCGGTGACCCCTTCATAGAATATACCTACGGTTGTTTTTTTGGGGACCCGATATAAGTCACAATTCCTATCCCATACTTCACTGATCAAACCAACTTTGTACTTAATTGACAGCCTCTCTTGATCTTATTCATCTCTCTGATACCATTCGTCTTTTTCTACCGGGGTTCGTAAGAAGAATAGACCACATGAGTATGGAAAAAGGTCAACAAGTTTATATTTTAAAACTATGAAAACACTTCTATAAAATACCTACTTAACTTCGGGGTTTAGACAATTGGAATTCTATTTGTCTAACAGAAACACCAAGATTAAACTGGAACTTTAGTGGATTTTCGTCACTTAAAAGAAGTCATTCGACTTCTTCTCAAGTTCTCTAAGTTCCGCTTGATTCCTGAAGTACACGGTAACTACTGAACTTTGACCTTTCTTTCCTTACTTCCTTCGAAGATCCTCGACCTACTGTCCCTCGTTCCTTCCTTTACCCTTGGGTCAAGGTGTTAATTCTGACCTACTTCTTGTTTGACCTTAGTTATAGTGTCCCCCTTTATGGTTATTTGAGTCTATACGTCTACTGTGGTGAGAATACCGTCTTTCGTTTCTCCCTCGATTTCTCGGAGAAATACTTTCACTTTCGTCTCTCACTTTTTCGACCGAATTTTGAGTTGTAAGTCTTTTGATTCTAGTACCGTAGGTCAGGGTAGTGAAGTACCGTCTATCTACCCCTTTGTTACCTTTGTCACTCTTTGAAATGAAAGAACCCCAGGTTTTTAGTGACGTCTAACACTAACGTCGGTACTTTAATTGTCTGCGAACGAAGAATCTTCTTTTCAATACTGTTTAGATCTGTCGTATAAATTTTCGTCTCTATAATGAAATGGTTGTTTCCAGACAGATCAGTTTCGACACCAAAAAGGTCACCAGTACATACTTATACTCTCAACCTGGTATTTCTTTTGACTCGCGACTTCTTGACTACGAAAACTTCCCATCACAACCTCTTCTGATAAACTCTGAGAACTCTCAGGGAACCTGACGTTCCTATAGTTTGGTCAGTCAGGATTTCCTTTAGTCAGGACTGATAAGTAACCTTCCTGAATATGACTACGACTTCGAGGTTACGAAACCGGTGGACTACACTTCTTGGCTGAGAAACCTTTTCCAGGATTACGACCCTTTTAACTTCCGTACTCCTCTTCCCCTACTGTCTCCTACTCTACCAACCTACCGTAGTGGCTGAGCTACCTGTACTTAAACTCGTTCGAGGTCCTCAACCACTACCTGTCCCTTTGGACCACACGATATCAGGTACCCCAATGTTTCTCAACCCGTTCCGACTCGTTGACTTGACTGGACTTCCTTGAATTAAGACGGTTATTGTTCTTACCTGAAACTTCATTTAAAAGGGGGTCTTGGATGTGTATTCTTGAACCGGATGGACCATAAAACCTGAAGATTACGGGACTCGTCTCTTGGATCGAGACGGACGAAGTCCGATCTGAAATCTGAATGTTTTGACACTCGTTTACTTAACCATAACAAAATTCTGTGAGTCAAAACACAATTTAAACAATGAATCGTCATCTTTGTTACATTTCCTGTAACGTTAATAACCTCACTCTCTTTTCTCGTCGAACCCGATACCACTACCCGTCACTTCTGTCTCTTCTTTTCTCTGTCTTCATTCTCTAAAAGTTCTCGATTTTTACTATACCGAAACACTGTCTGACTCCTTATTCCCTCTACCCAATCAATTTCGTTCGTCCCCAGACCAAACAGTGTCAAGTATCGAACAGTGTGAAGCCTTCCGGTGGTATGGTTTACCTAACACACTACCAACACCTTTCATCACTTGTACTTAACCCGAAATGTACACATCTCAAACTATATGAAAACTCTGTTAGTTGTCCTCTGCGGTTCATCCATCAATCAATACTCAGTGACCACATGATTACTATTCACTCCAGTACTCGTACCTATTTTAGTGGTTACCTCCCATACAGTCTCCCATCTTGAAGTTCTTATAATTATAATTTACCGGTTCACCCCCAGTTATTCGAGTGTATCTCTATCCTTCCGTTAGTCAACACACCATTTACTTCATATCACAGTACCTTAGCTTCTTTTGTTCATAGAGTTTCTTTTCTTGTAACAGTAACACTGTCTCCGAGGATTCTATGGTACTGTATAAAATGAACCTTAAGTAACTTACTGCAAGAAAACCAATGGATCGTACTTCACTACCCTCGTATGTGGTCTGCTCACTCTACTTTCCTATCCCACTCTTTTTCTTTCGTAATTCCTAATTTTTTGACTTCGTAAAACGAATACTTCCCCTCTTCTAGTCCTTCACAGACCCCTACAAACAAAACAAATGACATCCTTCGTGAAATGTATAAATTTTCGGTTGATCTTCCGAAGGGACCACCAGGTCACCGACTCTTAGATGGACGGTTACGTCCCCTGTACCAAAGTTAGGGACCGGGTCCTTGACTCTAGGGTGTACGACACCCCGTTGATTCTGGTGTTGGTGACTACGGGTGTCCGGGATTTCGGGTACGAGACGTTGTTCATCTGTGGTGGCGTAACTCTTCGGGCGTACGAAGAGTTGGTCTCTTTCGGGTATCCGACGTTGCTTTTGGGTCACGTTGGTTTTGATTTATTTATAATTTCTTTTTCATACAAATTTTTATTTTCGGTTGATCTTTCTAAGTCAATTTTCCTCAACAATGTCTCGTGGTCTAAACTCGAGGGACACCGTATGTCGTCCAAAAGTGACCGATAGATTGAAATGTATACCATTATACGATCTGTCTTTACCAGACCTGGATTGTCTTCGTTATCTATAAATCTTCTCCACCGTTCTTATGTGTCGTCTTGACATCTTTTTTCTAGAAGTACTGGGTTTATTAGTGCTACCACACTAGTGAGTGGATCTCGGTCTGTAGGACCTTACACTTCAGTTCACCCGGAACCCTTCTTAGTGATGCTTGTTTCGATCACCTCCACTACCTTAAGGTCAACTCGACAAGGTTTACGATTTTCTACTACGACACTTTCACGACGCGAGTTATACGGTCGTTTAAACCTCTTGAGTCGTCACCGGTGTCCTTACCTTTTCCAGTCAAAAGTAAGGTTAGGGTTTCTTTCCGTCACGGTTTCTTACAAGTTTGATGGTGTGTCAACGTGAGTAGAGTGTGTGATCATTTCGTTACGAGTTTCAAGAGATTCGATCCGAAGTTGATATGTACTTGACACTTGAAGGTCTACAAGTTCGACCTGAATCTTTTCCGTCTCCTTGGTCTCTAGTTTAACGGTTGTAGGTGACCTAGTAGTTTTTTCGTTCTCTCAAGGTCTTTTTGTAGGTAAAGACGAAATAACTGATACGGTTTCGGAAACTGACGCACCTAGTGTTATTTGATACCTTTTAAGACTTTCTCTACCCTTATGGTCTGGTGGACTGGACGAAGAATTCTTTATACATACGTCCAGTCCTACGTTGTCAATCTTGACCTGGACCTTGTTGTCTGACCAAGGTTTATCCTTTTCCTCACACAGTTCCGACATATAACAGTGGGACGAATAAATTGAATATACGTCTCATGTAGTACTTTTTACGACCCGACCTTCTTCGCGTTCGACCTTAGTTCTAAAGACCCTCTTTATAGTTATTGGAGTCTATATGTCTACTGTGGTAGGAATACCGTCTTTCACTTCTTCTTGATTTCTCGGAGAACTACGTTCACTTTCTCCTCTCACTTTTTCAACTGAATTTTGAGTTGTAAGTCCTTTACTTCTAGTACCGAAGACCAGGGTAGTGAAGTACCCTTTATCTACCCCTTTGTCACCTTTGTCACAGTCTGAAATAAAAACACCCGAAGTTTTAGTGACGTCTACCACTGACGTCGGTACTTTAGCTTTCTGCGAATGGGGAACCCTCTTTTCGATACTGGTTGGATCTATCGTATAATTTTTCGTCTCTGTAATGAACCGGTTGTTTCCAGGTAGATCAGTTTCGATACCAAAAAGGTCATAGGACATACCTATACTGTCAACCTGATATTTTTTTCGACTCGCGGTTTCTTAACTACGAAAACTTGACACCACAACCTCTTCTGAGAAAACTCAGGGAACCTGTTGTTTCTCTAGGTTGGGTAAATAGGATTTCCTTTAATCAGTACTTATAAGACCTCTTCCGTTACCGTGGGGTGAGGTCATGAGAACGGACCTCTTAGGGTACCTACCTCCTCGGACCATCCGACGTCAGGTACCCCAGCGATTCTCAGCCCGTGCTGACTCGTTGAAGTGAAAGTGAAAAGTGAAAGTGAGTAACCTCTTCCTTTACCGTTGGGTGAGGTCACAAGAACGGACTTCTCAGGGTCCCTGCCCCCTCGGACCACCCGACGGCAGACACCCCAGAGTGTCTCAACCTGTGCTGACTTCGCTGAATCGTCGTCGTCGTAAGTAACCTTCCTGACTACGACTTCGACTTTGAGGTTAAGAAACCGGTAGACTACACTTCTTGACTGAGTAAACTTTTCTGGGGTTACGACCCTTTCTAAATTTCGCCCTTCTCTTCCCCTACAGGCTCCTACTCTACCAACCGACCGTAGTGGCTGAGTTACCTGTACTCAAACTCATCTGAGTACACTACTCAACCACTACCTGTCCCTTCGGACCACACGACGTCAGGTACGACAGTGTTTCTCAGTCTGTATTGACTCGTTGACTTGACTTGACTTGACTTACACGATCTCCCCTGTATGGATATGGATACCGACTAAGTACGACTACATACCGTCTTTGGTCGTGTCATAACATTTCGTTAATAGAAGGTTAATATCTATTTAATTTTTGGTCGTTTGTTTTTGTCTTGAATTTAGATGTTCTCTCTTTCTTCTTATCTATTAGTCAAAGAACTCCTCTACCTCCTCTACTCTAGGTTTCCTGTGTACCTCCAATGTAAGGAAATCACATTTTCCTTACTGCCCTATGACTATTCAACAGTAAACGCGTCCATTGTTAAATGTATAATCCCTTTTACTTTAATTACCTCAGGGTCGGACTACCGAAGAAAAAAGAGGTTTTTGATACCTCCTAACAGTAGACAACTCTTTCACCCCTCTTTTCCTCCGTAATATCTACGCTCCTCGCGACCTATTTCAGATTTTATTAGTACTACCTTTTACCCCCTGCGCTTGCATGTCCATCAAACACTCTTTCGAATTTGCAGTATTGTAATCACTTCTAAAAGGGAAGTAGAAAAGTCGTCGGTAATAGGAAACGGAAGCGAATTGAGACTCCACTTTGATTAGATATTATAGAAGACGAGAACTTTTTGGTAGTATCTCTGTCAGAGTGACATAGTATGGGTAGACAATCGTACAGAACCAGGAGGTTCTCCGACACTTGACGTGTTCTGATAAAGACTTTAGAATTAAATATAAACATGAGACTTCAACTCGTTTATTCCTTTTGTTTTGTTATAATAATCCCAGACGATTTTTCTTTATGTCTATTGTTATCAAATTTTTCAATTTCATAATAACTGTATTTTATATAATCAAAATACGTATTTTGTATTACTAACTTGTAAACATATATAGCGTTTTACCAGAGGTGTTATTCACATCAATGGTAGACGGCGGTATGTCACCATTATCTTATAATAACTAACATAAGAGGGTATGACACGTACTATAGGGACACTGAATGGATAAAATATTGACCTTCAAACATACAAAACTGGGTGAAGTGGGTAAAGTGGAAGGGGTGTCATAGGAAGAGGAGACCGTCGGTGGTTAGACAAGAGACACTTAGACTCGAAACAAAACAAACAAACTAAGGTGTATATCTACTTTAGTACGTCTTAAACAGAAAGAGACCGAAAAAAGTGAATCGTATTATAGGAGTCCCAGGTAGATACAACAACGTCTACCGTCTTAAAGGAAGAAAAATACCAATCCATCATATAAAAGATAACATACACATATATAATTATGGAGGAGGAAAAATAGAGAGGTAGTTACCTGTAACTACAGAGGCACAGAACCGATAACATTTATTACGATGTCACTTGTAACCCCACGTATATAAATAAAAGTTTAAGCACAAAAGTAAAAGAGACCCATCTATGGGTCATCACCTTAACGATCTAGTATAACATCGACATAAAACTTAAAAGTCTCCTTGGAGGCAAGATAAAGGGAATCACTAACGGGTTTAAATGCAGAGGTAGTTGTCATTTAAGAGAAAATAGACATAGAAGTGGTTGTAACCTTTAAAGAACAGGAAGACTATTATCCGCAAGACTATCCAAACTCTATTATAGAGTAACACCAAAACTAAACACAAAGGGACTACTAATCACTAACACACGTACAACCGGTAGACAGCTAGAACAAACCTCTTTGCATATAAGTCCAGGAGGTTGGTAAAAAAAATCATCCTAACAAACCCAAAAAAAACAATAACTCAACACACTCAAGAAGTATATCGAACCAATAATTAGGGAATACTATATATACGAAACGTCTTTAGAGGTCGATAAGTCTTCAAATGGAAACCAAAACAACTACTAAAGGAAGTGACACGTCTTAGTAAAATCACACTACATCAGGGTAAACAAATAAAAACGAAAACAACGGGACCGGAAACGCCAGTCTAGGTTTTTTCGGACTACAGTCCCTCGATATCATTAAAAATTCTTACCGTCAGTTGGTAATAACTTACGATTGTACACAAGGAAGTAAGTGAAAAGATTCATGTAAAATTAAAAGAATAAATATTAAATTAAAACAAGAATGTCGGTGGAGTTAAACAGATAAATTATCTTATCCTTTCATTTTAAATCTCTTCAATTTATAGAGGTACCACTATGACAATAATTCACCTTTTAAGAAACATTAGGTCCAGACGGACTAAGTCTTGGGGTTCCAAATAAAATCGAGATAGAAGACAACAAAGAGACACCACGAATACATAATTCTAAGAGGATAAAGTCCTATACAAAGACCACTTGGAAATCTTTTAAAAGAAAAAATTGGAAAACTTCCCTTTTTCTGTAATGTCTCGTTTTTATTTAAGTAAGTAAATCACATCTACCTGAAAAACATCTCTCGAGATAATATGTTTATAGCGTTTTTTTAACTATGCCCTTGTAGGGTTGACAAAATCAGACAAACGCGACAAGATTGTTGTATGACCCACCGAATATTTGTATCCTTTAAGTAAGAGTGTCAAGATCTCCGACTTCAGATTCCGGTCCCACGACCGTAAGAGTGTAAGACCACTTCCGACAAAAAGCCCAACGTCTAACGAAAATTGACACATGAGGACCCCATCTTCCCGATTCCACAACATAGTCTGGAAAAATTATTCTCGTGTTAGAACAAGAACTCCCGAAACTGGAATGCTGAATCAGTGGAGTTCCCGACGGAGGATTATGACAGCAGTGGAACCCGCAACTTAAAGTCGTACACTTAAAACCTTCCTGTATAAGTTAGATATCGTGTTTGGTTGACATAGCTATATTCAAAATGACGGAGAATATTCTTAAATTTCGTTGAATCAAACCGGTTCTTACTCATAGACGAACAACAACAAGTCAGTGGGTCAGTACAGACTGAGAAACGTTGGGGCACCTGAAGTCGTGCGGTCCGGAGGGACAGGGAATGGCAGAGGACTTCAAACGGGTTCAAGTACAGATAACGTAGTCATTACGATAGGTCGGTAGAGTAGGAGACTACGGAAGAAGAAGATGGAAGTCAGAAAGGGTTGTAGTCCCTGAAAAGGTTACTCAGTCGACAAGTGTAGTCTACTGGTTTTATGACCTCGAAGTCGCAGTCAGGAAGGTTGTTTATAAGTTCCGACTAAAGGGAATTCTAACTGACCAAACTAGAACGTAAGGTTCTCTGAAATTCCTTAGAAGAGGTCGTGGTGTCAAACTTCCGTAGTTAAGAAACCGCGAGACGGAATCTTTCTGTCATTTCAGGTAGAGGGTACTGATATGCATTGGTGACCCTTCTGGTAGACGAATCCGATAAGTAATTATTTTACCGTCCCTCCTTCTCTTGTTTCACCTTGAAACTAAGATCCTGTATTTTACT
Source organism: Capra ibex (assembly GCA_006410555.1). Classification (NCBI taxonomy): domain Eukaryota; kingdom Metazoa; phylum Chordata; class Mammalia; order Artiodactyla; family Bovidae; genus Capra; species Capra ibex. The sequence continues at coordinate 81,714,430 of SJYO01052474.1, read as the reverse complement.
AGGACACTTTATTGATTTTTAACCCAATGGAGTCGTAGTCAAATATTTTAATTAAACCTTTACCAAATTACGTAACATCTTTACATTCGTCCACCCGAAGGATCCACCACGAACGTTTACGTCTACTGTATTCACTACACCAAAGTTAGGGACCCAGTCCTTCTAGGGGACCTCCTCCCGTACCGTTGGGTGAGGTCATAAGAACGGACCTCTTAGGGTACCTGTCTCCTCGGACCGTCCGATGTCAGGTATCCTTACGTTTCTCAGTCTGTGCTGACTTCACTGAATCGTGTGCTTGTACGTCGGTTGAGTTTAATTTGCCGTTTTACCGTCGGAACAGGTGACTCGAGAAAAATTCCTTTTGTGTGTCTTTTTCTTTCTATATTCCTATTTCTCGTGATTGATAAAAATATTACATTAACCATACGTACTCAAAATATATATTTTATCAACTGAACTAATAGACTTATACAAGAGACATAACAAATACTACCGACTCTATATGGTCATTTCTACAAAAACCTTCGTTCATTGTCTTTTAGTTAAGTTTAATCTAATTTTCATTCCTCTAAATAAATAAGTGTATTGACCTTTTGTTCACCATTTTGTGTAAATTCATAATTAAGTCACCGAGACCGAAAAAAAAAAAAATGTTTAGAGGAAAACACTCCATAAACATATACATATGTATATATGTTATACATATAAACGTATAGTATTTTGTATTGGTAAACGTATTTATGTCGATTTCGAATTTGGTCACCCCGTCTTATTTTTTTATATTGGTAAAACTTCCAAGATAAACTACTCAAGATAGTTCTATCTTGTAAAAGAAATGATGGGGTCTAAGAAGTCACCAGAAACGATTATCGAATGCCACTTGCCGCACTACGGTAGCTCAACCACTACGGTAGGTCGGTAGAGTAGGAGACAGCAGGGGAAGAGGAGGACGGGGGTTAGGGAGGGTCGTAGTCTCAGAAAAGGTCACTGAGTTGACAAACGTACTCCACCGGTTTCATGACCTCAAAGTCGAAATCGTAGTCAGGAAGGTTACTTGTAGTTCCTGACTAGAGGAAATCTTACCTGACCAACCTAGAGGAACGTCAGGTTCCTTGAGAGTTCTCAGAAGAGGTTGTGGTGTCAAGTTTTCGTAGTTAAGAAGTCGTGAGTATCGTTGTGTCTTAAAATTCTCTGTGAACGTCGGATAAAGGAGGTAAACCTCTGTGGACCGGAAGAACGGACAATGGGAGAATAACGAAGAGGTAGAGGTCGAGAACCGTTGGTGATTAGAATAGAAATTGTAATGTCTGATCAGAGGGATAACGTCTTGAAATATTTAACGGTCAGCGTCGACCGAAAAGGAAGACGAATCCTACTCCGAAAACTCTAAGCATATACAACAACACACATAGTCATAACACACTTTAGATTTCAAGTACGAAAAATTAAAGATTCATTATAATGTGATATTCTTATACGGTGTTAAGTATTCAGGTAAGTGGACGACGACCTGTAAAATTAACAAAGTTAAACCCCGACAATACCTAGTTCAACAATACTTGTTAACTCATATTCAGAAACACAACAGTATATAAAAGTTAAAAGAACCCATTTGTGGTTTCCTTTCTAATTACTTACAATACAATTCACATACAAATTGATAAAAGGTTTCACCGACACTTTCACTTTCACTTCAGCGAGTCAGCACAGGCTGAGAAATCACTGGGGCACCTGACATTGGATGGTCCGAGGAGACAGGTACCCTAAGAGGTCCGTTCTTATGACCTCACTCATCGGCAAAGGAAGAGGTCCCATAGAAGGGCTGGGTCCCTAACTTGGACCCAGAGGGTGGAACGTCCGTTTGCGAAATTGGAGACTCGGTCCGACATGGTAAAATATTAGGGTGGTTATATCCTCTGTAATTCAACATGATGAAAGTTCGGACATGGACTGTAACAATTTGAAAATTCAAAATAGGATAAAGTCAGTAAAGAATCACCATAGAGTGACACTGAAATAAATATAAGGGTACGACTCATTTCTATGACTCTCATAAAAGATCTACGTATAACCAGTAGACATATGGAAAAAACCACTTACAGATTTTTAAAACTAAAAAGAGATGACCAATTAAACAGAATAAAAACTCAAAATTCTCAATAAATATATAAGACCCATGGTCAATACACCTTTTACCAATTAGATCACACGAACTCAACGAGTTTGGAACGTATAAAGGTTTTACCCAGACAAACGTGACAACCGGAAACCAGTCGAGAACCCTTAACTCGAGTACCTTGCGACTGGCCATTCTCACAATACGTATGAATCCCGGAATTTGATGTGTTTATTAGACTAAATACAACTCGTGGATTAAAAAGAACCTTAATCTATCTTTATTACCAACACGAAATAAACACTTATATGATTTACGAGGACTTAATAGTTAAAATTTACCAACTAAAACAATGTATTTAAAATGGAGTTAATTTTTTTATCGTTAAATTAATTATCCGTTTCCTAAACTTATCTGAAAAGAGTTTTTTTTTGTTTTTGTATTTATCCGATGATTCGTATACTTTGTAAAAAGTTGTAGTCATCAATAATCCCCTAACGTTTAATTTTGGTATAACACTATGATGAAGTGTGGGTGATCCTATCGACATTAGTTTTTCTGTCTATTGTAGTTGACAACCGTTCTTACATTTCTCAAACTTTGAGAGGACATAAAGACCACTTATACATTTTACCATGTCAACGACACCTTTAGTTGTCAGGGAGTGTTTCACCTTTTCTCTTTATGGTATATCAGGTCGTTAAGACGAGGATCTGTATATGGAGTCTCTTTATTTTCGGATACAGAATAAACATGTACTACAAATATCTTCGTATTAAGAATTATCAGTTTTTCGTCTTTGTTGGGTTTATGAGTAGTTCACTACTTACCTATTCATATTACATTTCGATAAGTTACTGTACAACACGTTATTTTTCTTTAATTCTTGATTATACGTAATGTTGTATCTATTTAGAAATTTCAAGAGGCATATAAGAGTCATATATAGTTATACGTCGGTAATTTAATCTTCTACGAACGGAGAACCTTCTTTTCGATACTGGTTGGATCTGTCGTATCATTTTTTGTCTCTGTAATGAAACGACTGTTTCCAGATAGATCAGTTTCGATACCAAAAAGGTCATCAGTATATACCTACCTTGTCAACCTGATATTTCTTTCGACTCGTGGTTTCTTAACTACGAAAACTTGACACCACAACTTCTGAGAACTCTCAGGGAACCTAACGTTCCTCTAGTTTGGTTGGTTAGGATTTCCTTTAGTCAGGACTTATAAGTAACCTTCCTGACTACGAGTTCGACTTTGACGTCATGAATCCGGTGGACTATACTTTTTGACTGGGGAACCCTTTCTGGGACTACGACCCTTTCTAACTTCTGTCCTCTTCCCCTACGGTCTCCTACTCTACCAACTTACCGTAGTGGCTGACCTACCTATACTCAAACTCGTTCGAGACCCTCAACCACTTCCTGTCCCTTCGGACCGTACGACGTCAGGCACCCCAACGTTTCCCAGTCTGTGCTGACTCGTTGACTTGACTTACAAGAGTCACTTTTTTTCAGTGTTTTCTACTACCGAATATATGAATGTAAATGCACTTTACAGATCCTGTCCTTATAAATATCTATATATTTTATTTAATCGTCAAACAACTCCGTACACCTCAACCCCGAAATCTCTCCTTACCTATAAATAACAATTAACTAAAAAATAAAAATCCCTCCAGTTTTAGAAAATAAAATTTAGATAAAATTTTATCTAACTCTACTAGTAACGTGTTCGGACACTTATATGACTTTTACAACGTAACAAGTGAAATTCATTCACTTAAAACATTATACACTTAATAAATAATTATTTCGACAAATTTTTCGTTACTGACACCATCGACCATAGGGAGTCAACTTAATATTTGGTCCAACACCGATTCAGTACTTATATAAGTAATATATTCACTACTTATAGAGATACGTACGTGTGGTCTGTGTTGAACTTTTGAGAAAATTTTGTTTTAGATTTATGAATAACGTATATGACTTTTTTATATTTACCTTTATGACGTAATAAAATAGATTTGTGGATGTCTTAGAAATCCTTCGGTAAGATTTTTATTAGTTTAAACAAGATCTCAGAGTGTTTGAAAAGAAGACTCTCTGTTGTAATTTGTAATTTTTTGAAGTTATATTATATTAACTATTTTATACATCATAATGTCACCTATTCTGGACTTTCCTTACTTGGTACGGACAATTGACAAACTATATTGAAGAGGTCCGATGGCTCACCGAGTCCCCATTTCTTAGGTGGATGTCAAGTCCTCTACGTCCAAACTAGGGACCCAGACCTTCTAGGGGACCTCCTTCTTTACCGTTGGGTGAGGTCATAAGAACGGACCCTTTAGAGTACCTGTCACCTCGGACGGTCCGATGTCAGGTACCTCAACGTCTCAGTCTCTGCTGACTCGTTGATTCGTTGTTATTGTATTGAAGAGGTTCCGAACGGAAGGAATAAATACTTTACACATGGTATTGTTATGGACGAAATCTTTTAGTACTTTTAATTTAATCTATTACCTACATTTCAGGAGTTTATTCATAATCTATAATACCGTCGGTAATAATAATAATAACGAAAAAAAGATATAGTACGAAAAAAAGAAAAGTATAAAATCCCAGATCCTAACCGTCAGGGATTACATATCCTAATAGATGATGAGGTTTTAAAGACCTTGTCTAAGATTTCCTAATTTATGAAGGAGATGAGATAAATCCCAACTGTCCAATCAATTCTCTACCCCCAATAAATTCTCCCTTATTGTTTAATAATTATATTACAAGGATGTCAGAAACTCCGAAGGGTCAACAACCCAAGATCACCATGTCTTAGGTGGACCGTCATGTCCTCTGTATCCTCTGCACCCAAACTAGGGACCCAACCCTTCTAGGGAATCTCCTCCTTTATCGTTGGATGACGTCATAAGAACGAATCCTTTAGGGTCCCTGTCTCCTCGTACCAAAAACACCAGTGTACGACACTCTTCGTGTAAAGTGGTGACCTTAACCTTGAGGTGTAATAAAATTTTTAGAATACAAGAGAAACATACTTTCTTGACCATTAATACGTAGTAGGATACTATTCTTCTATTTTGGGGGTTTGAGACACCGTTGGTCAAGACTCCTTACCCCTCCCACCACCTCCCCCCAAGTCCTAACCCTTGAGTACATGTGGGCACCGCCTCAGTTAGTTACATACCGTTTTGGTTATGTCATAATATTTCATTTTTTATTATTATTATTTATTTATTTGAGATGTCCTAACTCTTTTTTTTTTCTGGCGTTACTCCATGGTAAAGTGTGGTCAGTCTGACCGACACTAGGTTTTCAGATGTTCGTTATTTACGACCTCTCCCACACCTCTTTTCCCTTGGGAGAATGTGACAACCACCCTTACGTTTGATCATGTCGGTGATACCTCTTGTCACACCTCTAAGGAATTTGTTGACCTTTATCTTGACGGAATACTGGGTCGTTAGGGTGACGACCCGTATGTGTGACTCCTTTGGTCTTAACTCTCTCTGTGTACGTGGGGTTACAAGTAACGTCGTGACAAATATTATCGGTCCTGTACCTTCGTTGGATCTCCAGGTAGTCGTCTACTTACCTATTCTTTCGACACCATGTATATGTGTTACCTCATAATGAGTCGGTAATGTTTCTTACGTAAACTTAGTCAAGATTACTCCACCTACTTTGACCTCGGTTAATATGTCTCATTTCAGTCTTTCTTTTTGTGGTTATGTCATATGATTGCGTATATATACCTTAAATCTTTCTACCATTCCTATTGGGACATACGCTCTATCGTTTTCTCTGTGTCTACATATCTTGTCAGAAAACCTGAGACACCCTCTCCCGCTCCCACCCTACTAAACCCTCTTACCGTAACTTTGTACATATAATAGTATACCCTTTGCTTAGTGGTCAGGTCCAAGCTATGTCCTATGTCCTACGAACCCCGACCACGTGACCCTACTGGGTCTCCCTACCCTACCCCTCCCTCCACCCTTCCTCCAAGTCCTACCCCTTATGTACATGTGGGCACCACCTAAGTACAGTTACATACCGTTTTGGTTATGTTATAACATTTCATTAATCGGAGGTTAATTTTATTTATTTAAATATAATTTTTTATTATTTTATTTTTTCTTATTTTTTCTTTTTTAGATTTTGATTAATGACAGTGATTCTTTATCTTATTATTAATTGACTAACATAGTATAGGTAAGTCACACTATACTGTAATTTTTACTTCTTGTATGAATAATTTAATTCCTGTAACGAATGATTTAATTCTAAACTACTGTCACTACATTTTGGTTCTGTGATAAACAAATTTTTTTTTGATATTTCTTTATGTTCTTTTTTTTTCTTTCTGTAAGGACCAATTTGTCAGTCGACGACAACCTTTTAAACATTCGACAAACCAAAAAGGTATTGTGAGGAACATCACACACGTAACTGGTGTCCTGCCTCGTTGATCTAAAAAGAAGTGATGACGTTTCACTTAAGGAGAGGTTTATATCTCCATACAGAAATAACACATTGTCAGAAGGTGGGTTCGATGAAGAGTTAATAAGAAGTCCTTATTTAACAAGCATCTCATTTTTACGAGTTTCCTTGGATGAGTTGAACTATTTGACAAAAGACAAAAATTTACTTTGATGTATTCTCTAACCTAAAAGGAGGACCAATTGAAAGTCAATGTACCCTTACTCTATTTTACTTTTTACCTTCTTCCTCTCTAACCTTTATAAAGTCTCTAACTAACAGTCTACGAGTTCGTTAAGGAAAGACGACCCGACTTTTCTTTTCTTTAGGAGGGATCGACTCCTGTACACGAAAAATTTATCTGTTTCCTCAAAACGGTGCACAAACCCGGTGACAAAACAAAATTTTCTAGTAATAGAACACCCGTAAACAAACATTAACAGAGTCTTCTGACTTACACTTATACTTCACCCATCGAAATGATGAGAAACATAAATTCCTTCTCGTGTTCTTTTACTAAACGGATCAATCGAAGAACGACGTAGCAAGAGAGAAACCACACACGGAGAAACGAGGACAAGATAAACTCCATGGGTTGAAATTGAAGGTGGGATGGGACAGAATGAAGGATTAACACACACACACAGACATACACCCACATGTACCAAATTGAAAAAAAAAGGACATCCTAAAGGTCATAATAATCAAGACTAAAGGAATATAACTATTATACGTATGAAAATAAAAAGGTATAGTGTCGAGAAACTTTCAGGACAAAGGGTAAAAGGAAACATGCACAGATCAATCAGTTTGTTTCCACTTTCCTCTAAGGTCTTTTTCCTTATAATCTCCATTTTTCCTAACCACTAGTCGACGATATCTACAAAACGAAATATCTACTCAATCGACTCTAGGTTTCCCACTATACAAAGGGCCCTAGTGTGTAATGGATTCACTGTAATTTAGGAGAAAGGTCTAGTAGTGAAAATAGACACAATCGTATAAACAACAACAACAAGGATAGGTCTCTCCACTAACTACCTCAATAAGTTCATTTCTTATCGTCGTCACCAAGTCCGAAGAAAAGGTGACTGTGTAAACTTCTGTAAATTAAAGGACAACCCAATTGTCGTGACGACGTGTTCTCCGTCCAATAGTTTCCTCCACGACCAGTATGGTCTCATCATCTTTGTTTCCTGTGAAGAATCAAACGATAACGACTATGTCCTTCGAAGTTCAGACCCAAAGAGTCTTAACAGTATCTATATATACAGTGTATATACGTCAGTTGTCGTAGTGAGTCACTTCGAGGTCTACAGAAACAGTTCCCGAACAGAATACCATCTGGACTACTCAGGACTTAAAGTTAACCAAATTGTTTTACACGAGATTAAATAGAACTGTCGTTACTCTACAATAAAACAATTATATAAAAACACTACATTTTTTTTTAATCTATTCGATTGTCTTGAACGATTAAATAATTATTTAGGTATCCTTCTCTCCACAACGGAATCCGATTGAGTAACAAGCTTTCACACCGATGAAGAGAAAATCTCGTGCTAAAACTAACGGTAGAGATCAGATAAAGTAAAATAAATTACTTTCTGAAGATGACCAATGGTTAATTGACCATTGTAAAATACAATTTGTATGGTCAAGGACTGTGTAAGTTGGTTTTTAACTTTATATGGGTTTTCAAGTTTATCCTTCCTTTGTGTCTGGGTTTGTCTCTTTAGTTACAATAGTACGAGTAGGTACACTCAAAATCAAAATATAATAGTTGTTCTCATCCCTGTTACTCTGAAGGTATCACTATGATTAACGACAGTAGTTCCGAAATTACTCGTTTTGTCTTTTATTTTCGTAAAAGTATTTAGTAAATGAAGAAAAGACTCTTCAAAATAAATATAACGAAAACTTTACAAAACCTTCATATAATGATGTTGTATAATTGATTAACCAAATCTTCTCTAACCAATAATGTGTATCGTCAGTTCCAGGTTTATTCTTTTGTGTGGAGAGGTCCAGAAAGTTTTTCCCCCCTAATTAATTTAGGTCCCTTGTTAATGACCTTGGACCAATAGATATATATAAAAATTATCTCTCCACTCGACTCTGTGGTTTTTCGTCTTCCACTTCGTTAGATCTCAAGTCTCGTCGTTCTGTCGAGATGGTGGGGTTTCGACCTTCCGGTTCTATTTTTCCCCACCTTACTGGTCTTAGGTTTCCGATCCAGAAGGATACCTTCAATCTTAGTACCCCTGTCCACCCTCCGACACATTACTTTCAACCTCAGTCGTCCGATACACTGGGGACGGTTTCTACAGTGGTCCTCATCTCTCTCTACTTTCTGTCTTTATCGGACCTAAAATAAAACATGGACGGTAGGTCAGAAAACAATATGAAGAGTTTCCGATACGGATGAACCGTCAATCTCCCGTTCGACGACGACGACGACGATTTAACGAAGTCAGCACAGGCTGAGACACGCTGGGATACCTGTCGTCGGGTGGTCCGAGGAGACAGGGACCCTAAGAGGTCCGTTCTTGTGCCCTCACCCAACGGTAAAGGAAGAGGTTACGGACGTACGTACGATTCAGAGAAGTCAGCACAGACTGAGACACGCTGGGATACCTGTCGTCGGGTGGTCCGAAGAGACAGGTGTCCTCCGTTCTTATGACCTCACCCAACGGTAAATAAAGGAAGAGGTGTCTCCCGTTCTCTTTCTGTTTACATCAAGGGACACTATAACTCTTCTAGTCTCTAGTCCCCATCTCTTTCGAACGTAGTACTAATAAATGACTATCATTTTATTCTTGTGGGACTCTATAAGTCTTTCTGTTATAAATAGAAAATGGATTTCTTTGTTTCCTACTGTCTCTTGAAGGAGAGTTGATTAAATTGTTCTCCCTTGAGTTTAATGTTTGGTGTACAAGTGACAACAAAAAAGTTTTATGTCCCTTCACCTTATTTTATGAGAGTCGAAATTAAACACAATTTTCGAGAAATGGATTTACTGAATCGGAACGAAAGTAATACCACGATTACTTATGGTTTATAAACATGTCTATTATTGACACAAGGACATAAGTACAATTACCAATTCTCCAATCGAAATTAGTAATTGTGCATATTGGATACATCACATACAGTCGGTTCACTATTATAACCGGTATTAAATCAGTATACAGTTGTGTTGAGGGTAATAAAATCGGTATTGACAATACCCACAAAGAAAATAAATGAATCCGTTTCTAGATCGGTACCTTTGAACCTCTGTTGAAATAAAAGTTAGTTAGTCGTTGATAAAGGGAACAACAGATACACTGATGTTTATATAATTCATAAAATCCTCCGCATTCTCTTTCCTGTCGGAACTAAAGACAAGAATCCTCTACCACTGCTGTTTTTGGTGATATAATTTCACGAATGAGTATGACTAGTGCTCTTCCGTATTCTGATTTACACTATGTCACCCGAGTTCTGGTGTCAGAAGACTCAAACTTTTAGAACCGAAATGAAGAAAGATCAACACGTTACGAAACTTTTCACAAAGACTCGGAACCAAATGTCATGTTTCTCCCTATTACAATGGATGGTGTACACCAACGATACGCTTTACTGATATGTACACTTGTCGTGTCCCATGTCGTACACTTTAAGAGGTATTTACTATCAATGATAATCAGTAGAAGTATTATTATTAGTACCGTCCTTATCAACCCGTTCTGAATTTCCCCTAATCTTGACTCGAAACTCCTTAGTCTTCTTACTTATCCAGTTCCTCCTGTCATAAGGTCTTTCGTGTTTATCGAGACCCTTTCCGTATATCTCTCCTTTCTTGTACAGACCTTTCTATATATTTATTCCGATCACCTACTCCTCTTTCGATTATTCGTTTCCTTCTTATAGTCTAGTACTTCTACAGTTTTCATTCCGTGACTATCCCAAGTTGGAGAAGATTTGTGTCCTACGTTCATTCCTTCAACTTAAAACATTTCTAAAAAGATTTAACTCCATACCAAGTGTATCATATTTTATATGTCTAGTGTTTACGAACCAAAATTGTTAACATATTTGAAGACATTTATGGTTTCTTTTAGTATAATATCTGGTAAACGGCGCGTGGTCTTTAAAGAGAGGACGTGGAAAAGTTAGTAAAGAGGGAAGGGGGTGGTACTAAAGACATAGACAGTGATAAATTACTGAAAATGGACAAGAACCTTAGGTATATTTACCTTAATAAACCCTTAGTCAGAAGGTAAGGACCGAAAATTTTAAATTGCACAAAAACTTTCAGTACTAAACGACTACGATATAGTATAAATAGACGTAAAATTTTAACAAGTATTATACAGGAATAATAGTAAAATCACAAAAATAAGGACTACAATTTAACATAAAGGAGACAAAAAGGACTGATAAGTTGAACTAATTAGAAAAGTCTTTTAGTTTGAAATAACTAACAGAACCATAAAACAAGTAAAAGACAAAGTCAGCAAAGTAGGTCAAAAATTAAAAAGAAAATGTAACGTATATTAAACGAGAAGAAAAAACTAACCTCAAATTAAATAAATACAATAATATAATTAAAGTCTACAAGTCGTGTCACTAACTCATAAAAATGTTTAACATAAAGTAATGCAATAATATAGTTCATATTAAAGGATACGATAATCTTTCTAGTAAGAACGAATAGATAAAATATGTATCATAAAACATAGAGAATTAGAGTATGGGAATTAACCGGGGAAGGGGAATAAGAGGAGAAAACATTGGTGATCAAACTAAAGACATAGACACCCAGACAAAGACAAAACGTATATATAGGTAAACATCATAAAAATCCGAGATGTACATCCACTATAGTATGTCATAAACAAAAACAGATTAAATAAAGTGATTCATATTATAAGGGATTCAGGTAGTTACCACGACGTACATCGTCTTAAATTAAGAAAAAATACTGACTCATTATAAGGTAACATTCATGTGTAGAAGAATAAGTAAGTAACTATCCATAAACCCAACGAAGGTATAGATCCGACAACATTTATCATGACGATAATTGTAACCCCTCGTACATAGAAAAGTTTAATTACAAAAACAAAAGTCTATATATGGGTCCTCACCTTGACTACTTAGTATACTATCAAGATAAAAATCAAAAAACTCCTTGGAGGTATAACAAAAGGTACCACCGACGTGGTCAAATGACAGGATGGTTATCAGATACTTCCAAGGGTAAAGTTTCGTAGGAAAGGTTGTAAACCATAAATATCTGAAAAATTACTACCAGTAAGACTGACCATACTTCATCATAGTTTTATACGATGTCTTTTGTATTTTCTTATTCTTTAGTGTCGGCACAACTTAAATAGATTCTTTAGTTTCAAACCAAATTACATAATTTTAGTTAATCACATCAAATGATGTAATTCTTAACTTTCTTATTATTAATATAAAAGTACAGTTATGTACGTCTGTTTAAGTTATAAGTATATTCGATCTTTACAATCATTGGACTCCCTTTTTTTCGTTTTAAAGAATTAAACTCTCTCCAATCTGAATTTTCCCTTCCTTTAGGTTTCTTCTCCCCTACGTACATATGCATACTGATTAAGTGAAACGACATGTCGTCTTCTGTTGTGTTGTAAAATTTCGTTGATATGAGGTTAATTTTTTTTTTGTTGATATGGTTGTAATATAAATTATCGTTTTACTTTTCAAAAACGAAATTTAACCGTTATTCTTGTCTTTAGACGAAAGTAATACAGATAATTTGTAACATACCCTACAGAAATCTTTTCACTTTGTTTAGTCTTCCTTACCTTCTGTTCTTTATTTTAATAGTCATAAGTGATTACTATACTAACATGTACGACGATGACGATTCAGCGAAGTCAGCACAGACTGAGACACGCTGGGGTCTCTGACGTCGAGTGGTCCGAGGGGGGCAGGGACCCTAAGAGGTCCGTTCTTGTGACCTCACCCAACGATAAAGGAAGAGGATTTTCATCCGATCACGAACGACCTCTCCGACTCACAAACATGACCCTAAGACTGATTGACCGACCCAACTCGGTGAACGACAACACCGTCATTGTTCGACCTGTATTACTTTGAACGAAGGTCCGTGAACTTAGACGACCTGTAACCCTCGTCAACGGTCTCCTTATTAACAGAATTTGACACTAACATGTATTCCGTAAGGTTTATATAAATATCTATTTAATCATATTAAATCAAAGTTCTTTTTGTCTACTAGTGTCATTCTTGTCACTTAGAACCCTGTAACATTGAACGGGGTAAGGGGTTTCGTTACCTGAAAAAACTTGATCTATATTTTTAATAATAATTAAAAATTATTTTACTATACGAAGTCACTGTCTGTACATCCTGTTACCTGTCTTGGTCATAGGGTCTTTTTTTTTAGTACACATTTGTCTGTGAATTCTATACTGTCTGTACCGTATTATCTATTTACCTCTTTATGTCTAAAAAAAAGTTGGTTTTCACGACCATATTAACCTTAGGTGTTACTTTTTTTTAAATCTGATGAAGATGGAGGTTTTAAGAGTCTATATCATTTCTGACTGAACAATTACCATTTTCACGATAAAACTTCTGTAATTATAACTTTTTATAAAAATATTAAAAACTTCATCACTTTTTGAAGAAATAATAAAATTTTTAAATTAATTAAAATTACCCTCCGATTAATGAAATGTTATAACATCACAAAAAACGGTTTGTAGTTGTACTTAGTCGGTGTCCATGTGTACACAAGGGGTAGGTCTTGGGGGGGAGGATGGAGGGAGGGGTAGGAGAGGGGATCCCAGTAGGGTCACGTGGTCGGGACTCGTGGTACAGAGTACGTAGCTTGGACCTGGTCACTAGACGAAGTGTATACTATTATGTGTTAAGTTACGATGGGAGAGTTTAGTAGGGTGGGAGTGGAAGAGGGTGTCTCAGGTTTTCTGACAAGAAATGTAGACACAGAGAAAACGACAAAACGTATGTCACAATAGTAATGGTAGAAAGATTTAAGGTATATATACGTAATCATATGACATAACCACAAATAGAAAGACTGAATGAAGTGAGACATATTATCCGAAGTCAAAGTAGGGGGAGTAATCTTGACTAAGTTTACATAAGAAAAATTACCGACTCATTATAAGGTAACACATATACATGGTGTCGAAAGAATAGGTAAGTAGACCACTATCTGTAGATCCAACGAAGATACAGGACCGATAACATTTGTCACGACGCTACTTGTAACCCCATGTGCACAGAGAAAGTTAAGACCAAAGGAGTCACACATACGGGTCATCACCCTAACGACCCAGCATACCGTCAAGATAAAGGTCAACAAATTCCTTAGAGGTGTGACAAGAGGAATCACCGACATATAATCAAACATAAGGGTGGTTGTCACATTCTCCCAAGGGAAAAGAGGTATGGGAGAGGTCGTAAATAACAAACGTCTGAAAAACGATCGTCGGTAAGACTGACCGTACTCTACCATGGAGTAACACCAAAACTAAACGTAAAGGGACTATTACTCACTACAACTCGTAGAAAAGTACACAAACAATCGGTAGACATACAGAAGAAACCTCTTTATAGACAAATCATGAAACCGGGTAAAAAACTAACCCAGCAAATAAAAAGATCTTAACTCGACGTCCTCGACGAACATATGAAAACTCTAATTAAGAAACAGTCAACGAAGTAAACGATAATAAAAGAGGATAAGACTTTATGACAGAAAAGTGGAACGAATATCAAAGGAAGTAACACGTTTTCGAAAATTAAAATCAATCCAGGGTAAACAAATAAAAACCGAAATAAAGGTAATGAAACCCTCCACCTAGTATCTCCTAGGACGATACCAAATGCAGTCTCTCTCAAAACGGACACAAAAGGAGATTCTCAAAATATCAAAGACCAGAATGTAAATCTAGAAATTGGGTAAAACTCAAATAAAAACACATACCACAACCTTTCACAAGATCAAAGTAAGAAAATGTTCACCAACTGGTCAAAAGGGTCGTGGTGAACAATTTCTCTAACAGAAAAGAGGGAACATATAAGAACGGAGGAAACAGTTTCTATTCCACAGGTATCAACACATCTGTGGAAAGATAAAACAAGGTAACTAGGTATAAAGACAGAAACACGGTCATGGTATGACAGGACTACTGACATCGAAACGTCATATATATCGGACTTCAGTCCGTCCAACTAAGGAGATCAAGGTAAGAACAAAGAGTTCCAACGAAACCCATAAGCTCCAAAAAACATAAAGGTATGTTTAACACTTTAGTAACCAAGATCAAGAAACTTTTTATGGTAACCATCGAACTATCCCTGACGTAACTTAGATATCTAACGAAACTCATTATATGAGTAAAAGTGATATAACTAAGAAGGCTAGGTACGTGTTCCATATAAAGAGGTGGACAAACACAGTAGAAACTAAAGAAAGTAGTCACAAAATATCAAAGATATATATCCAGAAAACAAAGAAATCCATCCAAACAAGGATTCATAAAATAAGAAAAGCAACATTAGTACTTACCTTAACAAAGCAATTAAAGAGAAAGACAAAAGAGTAACAACCACATATCCTTATGTTTCCTCAAAACACACAATTAAAATATAGGACATTGAAATGATATAAGTAACTAATCGAGATCATTAAAAGACCACCTCAGAAATCCCAAAAGATACATCTCCTAGTACAGTAGACGTTTGTCACTCTGAAAACGACGAAGAAAAAGTTAGACCTAAGGAAAATAAAGAAAAAGATGAGACTAACGACACCGATTTTGAAGTTTTTGATACAATTTATCTTCACCACTCTGACCCGTCGGAACAGAACAAGGACTGAAATACCCTTTACGAAAGTTAAAAAGTGGCAACTCCTATTACAAATGACACTCAAATAGTATATACCGAAAATAATACAACTCCAAGTCAAGTCAAGTCAAGTCAGTGAGTCAGTACAGACTGAGAAACTCTGGGGTACTTAGCGTCGTGTGGTCCGGAGGGACAGGTAGTGGTTGAGGGCCTCAAGTGAGTCTGAGTGCAGGTAGTTCAGTCACTACGGTAGGTCGGGAGAGTAGGAGACAGTAGGGGAAGAGGAGGACGGGGGTTAGGGAGGGTCGTAGTCTCAGAAAAGGTTACTCAGTTGAGAAGCGTACTCCACCGGTTTCATGACCTCAAAGTCGAAATCGTTGTAAGGAAGGTTTTGTAAAGAACGTAGGAGAGTTAGGAACATAGGTCCGATAAATAAACATTGAGGTAAAACAAAAGTTCTAAAATCTGGTAAAAATGATAAAAAGACTTAATAAAAAGTTAATCTGAGGTATAGAGGAGGAGAAAACAAACCAAACCACCCGTGAATAGCACAAGGAAATGGACGACTTATAAAGAGACGGAAAAGTAGAACAAATCTAAGGACAGAAACACCACTGGAAAGACATACGACCTGCAAACACCAAGGAGAAATAACACCTCCAAGGAGGGACACTCACCCCACCTGCTTGCCGAACAGTTCCAAAGGACCAACCCCTTCGAACACAGCCACAAGACCAGCCATCTCGACCTAGAGAAGAGAGACCTCACGTCACTACACAGGTCATCACTTAAAACTCCACAGACACCCAAACCACACTGAAACCTGTCGGACATATAATTACGAATCCCGATACAAGGACGTAACGACCTCTTAATCGAACCATACAGAACGAGACCTTGAACAACCGAGAACCCACCTCGAACCAAAGTCACATCCATACCTCCGAAAACCTGCTCGAGAACAGCTAATTGCAAGGGATCTCGGCCCTCACAAGACCACAAGAGTTCAAAACCTAAATTCGGAGGACGGAGACCAAAAGTCAGAATAAAAATGTCATCGGAGTTCTGAAGAGGTAGGTATGGTGTGACTACTATTTTGTAGATTCAATTACCTCTTTTCTAAGAGGTGGCACTCCCTGTGGGTCCCTCCAAACGTCTCAATGTACCTCTTCTCTTCTCCCTCCTCCCTCTATCTCCACTGGTCCTCCTCTTCTCCCCCTTAGTTTTCCCCACTCTCGTTAGATCGGTCATTTGTTAAGGGATACACGAGAGGTGTCAGACGTAGGGAGTCTCTCCAAGTACCTCAATGTATCTCTTCTCTTCTCCCTCCTTCCTCTGTCTCCACTCGTCCTCCTCTTTTTCCCCTTAGTTTTCCTCTCTCTATCTAGATCCGTCATTAGTTAAGGGATTCACAAGAGGTGTCTGACCTTGTGGATGTCTCTAAGTGTCTCAACCCATCTCTTCTCTTCCCCCTCCCTCCTCTTCCTCCAATGGACCCCCTCTTTTTCCTCTCAGTTTCCCTCTCTCCTGTCAGTTCGGTCATTGGTGTGAGGATTCAATTTTACGCATGACTTCTAACCTAAAAATTTCCATGTTTTAACTATTGTTTATGGTTTTTCATTTCTAATTTTTAGATCTCATCGTCAATCTGAGAGTTTTTATGTTATAATTTTTTTGTTTTTTTTAGTGTTTTGATATTTTTTTTATATACTTTAAACAAAATTTTTATCCCAGAAAAAAAACAGTTCCATTATCTGAATCGTCGTCGTCGTCGTCATCCAATATTTTTACTTTTAATTTTCTCATTATTTCCAGAATTTTAAAATTTTTAATTTTTTCTATTATTTTATATAGATCCTAAAGAGACCTCGACAACGTCCCGTCAAACCCCAGTCAAGTCCAAGTCTATCAAGGAACAAGGTTGAATATGAAGAAGAGCTCCAGATATCAGGGGAAGGTTATATCAGTCACGATTGATGTCCCAAAATAAGACAACGTGGACAGTGAAGGTTTCACCAAGGGAGACAAATAAAACCTAAGAAGACAAACGTTCAGAGAAGTCACAGATTAAAGACGGGACTGTGTTCCCCCGCCTCCACCAGTGAATAAATCCGAGTGAACAAGTCAAAACGACACACCTCCCTCCTTGTGACTTTTGTTTAGTGACCGCACACACCCCTCACGAGCGTCACAAAGTCGGCGTGACCCAAACGGGGGCGAGTGTCGCACACACAAAAGTAACAGCTGTGACGAGTCCGAGGTCCAACGAAACGTCCCCTTGACAGATTTCACCCGGGACCCAACGTACGTGAAGGGTCCAGATTCGGTGAGTCCAAGTTCAAGAACCCATGAGGTGTTTCAGTGTCTGAACCAACCTGGACACAAAACACGGGAAGGGTCCAGACTCATCGAGTCCGCTGGTCCACGAACCGTTCGTGTGAGAGGGGTCCACCCACCACACAGAATGGTTAAGGGGGTAGGGTCGGTGAGTCAAAGGACGAACCGTGTCGTCCTCGCGGTAGAGTCCACACAGAGACCCCTCGACTAGAGACCGACGCTGGGAGGACCGACTACAGTTGGCAGGTCCTAGGGTCCTTCTGAACCAATCGTGGACCCCCGGACGGGTGTCAAACCACCTCCTACGGTAGAGACCCCAGCTCTAACGGGGAAAGACCGAGACCGACAGCGGGTGGACGGAGGGATGCAGACCACCCCCTACCCGGTCAGACGTCGGTCGATCGAGAGGAGACCATAAGTGAGTCAGGAAAAAAGACACTCGTCGGCCGTCACGGAATCCAATCTCGAAAAGAACCCTTTCAAGAGAGAGAGAGAGAGAGAGAAAGAAAAAGAGAGACCGATAGGGTACCAAACCCAACGAAAGAGTGTAATCGAGGAAGTCTAACAGGAGTCCCGTAAGTCCGGGTCAGGAATGGGATTCGTTACGTCGGCCGTGGAGGGACAGGTCGGGGGAGAACGACCACCGCCTACACTCGTTGATCCGATGAAGAGGTGACCCTCAACACCAATCCGTGCATTAGACACCCAAAATAAATAAATAAAAAAGGAGGGTCAATACAAAGGGAGACTCTAAGGTTTTGAGGGGTGTCTGGGTGTTCACTCTCCCAAAGGACCACAAACCTTTGAAGAGAAAGTACTGAGGGAGGGACCCTACCCAGAGGTAGGGACTGAGAAAACAGAGAGAAAATTAGAATATATAAAACAGGATGGAGGAAAGCTTCTGTTATCCAACGGAAAGACCCACGGACCACAGGGGGTGGTCACAAGTCTTGAACAAAACACCTTAAACGAGTTACAAGTTTACTTGAAAGCGACTTAAACATCCCCTCTTTCACCAGAGGGACAGGATAAGGAGGTGGTAGAAGTTCTTGAAGAAATTTTTTTCTTTTCGTAGGTATAATTTTACTATTTCAGTTAATGAAATTTTACTTAAAAAAAAAAAAAAACCAGGAGGTTGATAATCTTTTTTTCACTTCTATTTGGTCAAATCCTCTACACTCTCTTCTATAAGAGTTTTGTATATTCCCTGGTAACCGAACTAAACCCTTATATATGTATTATGAGGGTGTTATTTATTACAATACTACTATCGTATTGTGTTAGTATTTCCAAAAGTTTTTTAATTTTAGTCTTTTATAGTTCACACAATCTGACTTGACAACAAAGGTTGTGAAAGCCAAGTCAGTGAGTCAGTACAGGTGGAGAAACACTGGGGTACCTGACGTCGTGTGGTCCGAAGCGACAGGTAGTGGTTGATGGTCTCGAACGAGTTTGAGTACAGGAAGGTCAACCACTACGGTAGGTTGGCAGAGTAGGAGACAGTAGGGGAAGAGGTAAGAAGTTGGAAGGGGTCGTAGTCCCATAAAAGGTCATTCAACCATGAAGTATAGTAAACCAGTTTAATAACCTCAAAGTCGAAGTTGTAGTCAGGAAGGTTACTTTTAAGTCTTGACTAAATGAAATCCTACCTAACCAAAATAGAGGAACGTCAGGTTCCCTGAGAGTTCTCAGAAGAGGTTGTGGTGTCAGTTTTCGTAATTAAGAAACCACGAGTCGAAAGAAATATCAGGTTGAGAGTGTAGGTATGTACTGACGACCTTTTTGGCATCGAAACTGATCTACCTGGAAACAACCAGTTTATTACAGAGACGAAAAATTATACGATAGATCCAACCAGTATCGAAAAGAAGGTTCCTCGTTCACAGAAAATTAAAGTACCGACATCAGTGGTAGACGTCACTAAAACCTCGGGGGGGGTTTTATTTCAGAGAGTGACAAAGGTAACAAAGGGGTAGATAAACGGTACTTCATTACCCCGGTCTACGGTACTAGAATCAAAAGACTTACAACTTAAAATTCGATTGAAAAAGTGACAGGAGAAAGAGAAAGTAGTTCACCGAGAAGTCAAGGAAAAACGAAAAACGGTATTCCCACTACAGTAGACGACTTCAATAACTATAAAGAGGGCCGTTAGAACTAAGGTCCAACACGAAGTAGGTCGGACCGTAAAACGTACTACATGAGACGTACATTCAATTTATTTGTTCCACTGTCATATGGGAAATAAGCTTGTGGAAAAAGGGGGACATTATGCTAATGTGTACGTGTAATGACGACACTGAAGAACCACACATTTTAATTACAGAAGTGAGGAACTAAAACACGAACAATAAATCCTAAACGAAACTGATTACCGTACATTCACATGTACTTTATTTATCACCAAATTTAATTCGAATGTGACACCTCAACCGAAGATTCGAGGGATCGTCAAGGGATTATTCAAGGAAATTTACATGTATATCGTATACCGTAAACGTTATAATTGTTAGACATAAAACTAAACTCAATAGACTTGTTAGACACTTAATACTCCATAAAGTATTTGTGTGTGTGTGTGTGTGTGTGTGTGTGTGTGTGTGTGTGTGAAAACCGGAAACGTGCAACGAAGGTACAAACAAAAGTCACTACCCGGTACTAGTGAATCACCGACAAAAGAACTTTTTTACTCTTTCAGGTAATATAAGTAGGACTTACTCGACGGAAAGTAGTAATCATAAAAGATGGAGAACGGAAAGTTTCCCGTTGGTTTACCCGGATCTTTGTGAATAAATCATCGGATTTCGTACTGACAATGACACTAGGAAACCTGTTCAATAACACTACCGGAGACGTCGACTGACAAACCCCATATTATAATCAGGTCACAGAAAACATACGTTTTCTCGATAAAATAGGAGACTAAACAAAGGTGAACGGGAATAACCTCCGAAGACCGGTCAAAACCGTTCCACTTTAAATGAGTCGGTTATAAATAATATGTAAAGGATATAAAATCTAGAGGGACCACCGAGTCTCCCATTTCGTAGACGGATGTTACACCGTCTGGACCCAAACTAGGGACCCAACCCTTCTAGGGGACCTCTTCCTTTACCGTTGGGTGAAGTCATGAGAACGGACCTTTTAGGGGACCTTTTTCCTCGGCCTAAACAAAGGTGAACGGGAATAACCTCCGAAGACCGGTTAAAACCGTTCCACTTTAAATGAGTCGGTTATAAATAATTTGTAAAGGATATAAAATACTCAACTCCTACACCACCACTCACTGACTCAGGGACGAGAGGTCCACGAATGTAGGATGACTCTTCATATTGTAGATTTCTACATTCTCGTTTAAGGAATCTAGTGTTCAAAGTGATTTTGGATTTTAGTACACTGAGGGAAAGGAAGAAAAAATAAAGAAAATGAAAATCTCGGAAATAACTTACACAACGATACAACGAAGACAAAATACAAAACCAAAAAACCGGTGGTCCGTACACCCTAGGATCGAGGGGTCGGTCCCTAGTTTGGGAGTGGAGACACCCAGACAGAGGGGATCCCAACGTCTGTTGGTGGAAGAACGTGTAAAGGAAAGGAACCACACACGTGTCCTCTCGCTCTTCCTCTTTGGTTTCTCCTCCTCTCCCTCAAGACCACGGAATAAAAAAGATTCCTGGGACTTGGATAACCTAGCTCTGGAAGGTTGGGGGTACTGGAGTACACTACAATTAATGAAGGAATGAAGTTTATGTCGATGTGACCCCCGAATCCTGAAGTTGTACATTCAAAACCCCCTCCCGTGTATGTAAGTCAGGTATTGTAGACGACTAGAGGATCAAGGAGTAGGGAGAGGACTCGGTTCTCAAAGGAAAGGACCTGGGAGTTACGATTGGAAGTACGATGGATATGTGAGTTACGATGGACACCATAAAAATGGACGTGATGGATCGAGTCTGAGAATCGACCAAGACAGGAGACTTAAATAATCGTAGTAGTTGGTCACAACTAATTCACTGATGAATAATTCAAGAGAATAAACCCGAGACACTCCGAACTAGAATAGTCTGACGTTTACTTACGGGGTTTAGTTCGGAAGGATGGAGAGAGAGACGGGAAGGACTCCGAGGACGTAAAGACGACGGTCATAATATCGGACTACGACAAACGAGGCGAGTCAGCGAGTCAACACAGACTGAGAAACATTGGGATACCTGACATGGGGTGGTACGAAGAGACAGGTCCCCTAAAGGGTCCGTTTTTATGACTTCGTCCGACGATAAAGGAAGAGGTCCTCTAGAACGGTTGGGTCCTTGACTTGGACGTAGAGAACGTAACCGTCCGTCTAAGAAATGGTGACTCGGTGGACCCCTCGGGAGGTTACAAATGAGGAGTGACACTACTTACTGGACAGTAAAGATCTTTTCGATGGATCACTGAAACATGGTGTCTATAAGGGGGATCTCCCGAAACACCCCGGTGAGTACTGTAGTGACCTCGAACGAGGTTAGAGTACGGGACATAAAGAACATGTAAATAATCGTGATTTCGATCACCAACAGAGTTCGTGAAATGATTTCAATCCTGTAGTTCGTCTACTTAATGAACAAAGATAGAGTCAACAGACATTTTTTCATCTATAACCCATCTACAAAGTGAAGTCTTTCTTTACTACTCCATATTCGGGTAAACCTTTTCTCTTCCTTAGTATTACTTCTTGGGAATGTTTTGCCACCTATTGACCCGGACTATACAGAAGATTCCACCCAAGGGATAACTGTCTCCACTTATAAAAATCTTGACTCAAGAAATCTTGGTCCGTCAATACAACATTGATACCGAATACAAGAGTAGTATTCTATTTGTTCTGGGGGACCCTAGAAGAGACGAACTTACCTTACTTAATGAGTTAACTGTCCCCTCTAAATCTTACGAAGTAGTCCGTTTGATTGTGTCTGAGTAAAAGGATAGGTCTTATTCTGAAAGATTTCTTGAAAAGTATTTACTGCACACAGCGTTCCATTTATGATGATTTTATAAAGACTAAAAAACTTTCTGTTGAGTTATAAAGTCAGTACCGTAGTCAGTAAAGGTATCCTAAGAGACACTAATCCCTGTATGACATAAAGTAACTTTTATGGGGTCACCCGTCTCTCTTTTAGTATTTTCATCTAATAAAGACAACTAAGCAAGTCAATAAAAGAATAAAGGTCCACTCATATTTCTAGGATGTCCCTGAACAGTCAGACAAGAGTCGATCTCATTACCTTGTACAACTCAAAGTCTTTACATAGTAAGTCAGGAATAAATAAGAATGACGAGACTCTAGGTTGACAAAAAGAGAGGATTAGGGGTGGAGGTACTATGACGCTATTACTTCCTTTACGGTTTCACTGGTCAGTACGTCACTATTAATTATGACTAATCAATGAGAAAGAAAATTTTGTAAAAAACTCATCATTTCTATTTAGTAAAAAAACACCTTCGATTCAACTCGTTTGGTTCGAGGGTATGTTAAACATTACATTCTAGGATCGTATTTTCTTAAATATACAATATATTTTAAAGGTTCTTTTAAATTCTCAAGTCTGAAATTTGTTTAAGAGAAACAGAATAGGAAACACGAGGGTAACCGTCCGATACATAGGGGGTTAATAAATTCAACATTATTAAACAATCCAAGTAGATACACAGGCAAAGAGACTGAGCAACAACAACAAATCAACGATTCAGTACAGACTGAGAAAACACTAGGGTACCTACATCGGGTGGTCCGAGGAGACAGGAAACCTAAAGAGTCCGTTCTTATGACCTCACCCAACGGTAAAGGTCCCCTAGAAGGGATGGGTCCTTAGTTTCGGCTCAGAGGACGTAACCATCCACCTAAGAACTGGTGACTCGGTGGACCCTTTGGGAAGAGACTGAACTTATATGAGTTAATTTATGTTCAGAATTAGAAACAAAATTATTCGTAGATTTGTATCTCGAAGTGTAAATGACAAGTGAGTCGTATTCACTCATTCACTAACCGAATGTGTATTTACAAGAGAAAGAGGATTTTTATTATCAATCTTTTCAAAGAGATATAATGGTACTCAAATCGTTTACCTTTAGACTTTATAGACATTTAGACTGAAATTATCTAGACAATTTTGTTTTGACTGAAAAGAGAGATACGACGATGACGACGATTCAGTGCAGTCAGTACAGGTTGAGACACACTGGGGTATCTACCGTCGGGTTGTCTGAGGAGACAGGGACCCTAAGAGGTCCGTTCTTGTGACCTCACCCACCGGTAAAGGAAGAGGTTACGTACTTTCACTTTTCACTTTCACTTCAACGAGTCAGCACAGGCTGAGAATCGCTAGGGTACCTGACGTCGGATGGTCCGAGGAGGTAGGTACCCTAAAAGGTCCGTTCTGATGACCTCACCCCACGGTAACGGAAGAGGAAAGAGAGATATTATGATAAATTTTAAAATCGAGTACCTGATTTACCCAGTTTCTAAAAGTGTGTTCTATAAATAACTATTGAAACGGGATCGGACTTACATAAACTTACAAGTATAACACTCTTATTCCGGTTATACAGCTCTGTATAGAATTGAAAGAAACAATCAAGGATGAACATGGTAGGTCATTTAATTTTCAAAGCATAAGGTAAGTATGTTTAAAACCCTTTGGGTACAAAATCAAGATGTTTTATAGAAGGGAGGTTTACTGTACAATCGAGAGACACGAAAAAATTTTATCTTTACTAATACCATCAAAACGGAGGGGGGTTTCCCACTAATACTCGTATCTGTTTTACTGTTATACACCTCCATAAAACTTTTCATAATCCATTGTTCATTGATGTCCCTTCATGACTACGTGTTTATCGATACCTTTACCCTAACTAATTTTAGAAAATAGGAACCGAGTCAAAAGTTCTGAGAATCTTTGTATAATTAAGGTATCCCCAACATAACTCTGTCAGTGACAAGTAAGGTCCAGAACCTCGTGTTGTGACACTGAAGATGGAAGGGACTGACTATTGAACGTATACAAAAACTCGAGAAAGATGGAAACGGGTTTGTCAGGTGAGTTTACTTCGGTGAAAGATAATCATCTCTTCCACCAAGGGATAAAGGGAAGGGGAGGGGAGGAAAGAGGGAAAAGATGAGGGAAGAAGGACGTTTATTTTAAGTTAGTCTCTCTCGTATCTAGAGAGAGAAGACGAAATGTACGAGACGGGACTCCTTAAATAATTATCTTACTAAATAGACTCATCACTTGAACCTCTCCCCGAAGGGTCCACCGAGTCACCATTTCTTAGGTGGACGATTACGTCCTCTGCACCAAGCTAAGGACCCAACCTTTCTAGGGGACCTCTTCCTTTACCGTTGGATGAGGTCATAAGTACGGACCTTTTAGGGTACTTGTCTCCTCGGACCTCCCGATATCAGGCACTCCAACGTTTTCCCAGCCTGTACTGAAAATCGTTGATTTGTTGTTATTTGAACTCATCTCAAGGATCTATCCAAACTGAGTCGAGAGGTAGAAAAAGATCCTGGTTCGGACGAATGTTCTGGTCAGGAGGAGAAAGGAAGTATGACATTTCAGGATGAACCAGTCCAGAGGTGTAACGTTCCTCCCGAACCACCCGAGTCGTCGACTTATGAGTATGGACAGATCAAGTCCCCAGGTTATGACCACTAGGATGAAGTGAGAGGGTGGATTTTCGGGAGGATGGATCTATGACGAATTACTTTCACTATTAAACAAGAGGTATTGATGACAAATAAAAAGTTGAACAAATCTTGGACTTACCACTTGTCTACACTATAAATGACGAAATGGCGAAAGAGGGTAGGGTCTTAAGACGTGTGTATACAACTCTCCTAGATTTTCAAGATAGTACTCGTCACTGAGAGACCGAGGTCTTAAACAAGTACAAGGGGAGTGGAAAAAAGAGCTAAGATCGGCTCACAAGGAATAAGGTCATAAGAACCAAGAACTCGGGGGTAACAACAGAGATAAAACCCTGGGGAACGAGTAAAGTTCGGGGGAGAGGGAAATATCGGGTAAACCCTTGGGTTGAGGTACGTAAAACTGAAACCTCTCCTTTTGCTACTGGGGGTGTGATCGGAACTTCCTAGGGTTTACCAGTCGGGTGAATGAGATTGGTCCGGAAGGAGGATTATTCCCTCCAACCGTATAAGGGATCGTTTGTTTCGGGTCGTGACCGTCGGTTCGGAGTAGAGACTACCGGAAAAGATACAAAAACGTCGGAAATGAGACAATCGAGTCTCAAAGGGTTGGTCACAACACTCAATGCACCTACAGTCTCCCTTTATGAAACAAAAAAAGAGGTTATGACGGTTATCTGATAAGTATGAACGGGACACGTTCTCCAACTTTAACGGACACTCTTCAGACATTGATGTTTTTAAAGATAAACCTAAGACCTACCTTACGTCACTTCCTCTAATAAGTCATCATGAGAAGGGGTGAGGGAAAAAAATTCTAAACAACCACAAATCAAATTTACAGAACAAAGTACCAGAACTGTCACAACACTATACTATAACGACGTTGGTCGTACTACGGTGATAAAATTTCCAGTGACTCTATGAGTCGGACTCAAATATCAGGTAAAGGAAGAACCTTATGAACCAAGGACTAACTGAAGTGGTCGAACGACTCAGAAACCTTCTAGAGAATCTTCCGTGTCTAAAGTTTTTCTAAATTTTTGACGGACTCCGTAAACTTTATATTTTTATCTTCGTTTGAATCTCCAGGGAGTCTGAGAGTCAAATTTTTCTGTTTGACTCTACTGTGTCTAATTCACTAAAAGGGGTACCTTTAATATGATTTATAATTACACTCCTAATATTGTTTCAACTGCAATACGGACTAAATCCCGAAAAGGGGTGAAGTGTAGTGACAGGAGAGTAATGGCCTCTTCATATTTTTGTAAGTACTTTGTGATAGATTGAGTTTGTTAAATGAGTGAAAAGATGTATTCACTAGTGACCTTTTAAAGTAGAACGAAACTCATAAATCTATGAAAGGTGTATCTCGTTTCCGTCAATAATTATAAAAACCTTTAAGAACGAGACACCTGAACTATAAATTTTCATTACTAAGACAACCCATTTCTAAACATCTTATTTCGGAAGGACTTGGAACTCCCCTGTATGTCCCATCTACGATGACAAAAGAAATTCTAATACTTACGTATTGGGTGTTTTTGGTGACACTGGGGTCACCACAAACCGGGTACGAAAACTTTTGAACCCATGAAAGTATTTTCTCACTCTTCAAGTGAGACGGGTGGAACTCAAGTACAGGTATCGTTCTCTTACCAACGGGTGAAGATGACGTCCCTCTACTTCTTGGCCCTAGTTATTTCGGGTAGGAGGGTAGACGTGTTATTCCAATCACACGGATAGGCTATACACACACGATCACGTACCATTCAGTGAAGTCAGTACGGACTGAGAAACTCTGGGATACCTGACGTCGAGTAGTCCTGTGTGCCTGACAGGTACCTTAAGAGGTCCATTCTTGTGACCTCACCCAAAGGTACAAAAGGAGATTCCTTAGAAGGGTTGGGTCCCTCGCTTGGACACAGAGAACGTAGAGGACGTAACTATCCGCCCAAGAAATGGTGATCGTGGTGGACCCTCCTGTTTAGTTAATGTCTTTATGTAAAACTTCCAGAAAAAAGTCCTCGGTCTGGACATATTTAATAAGATAGTCCGTACTTTAGTTGTTCTTTTTCTCTATCACTATAGTATTCCTCAATAACTTTTATCAATTTCTTTGGTCAAGAAATGTTAATATACCGGTCCAACTTTCTTTTCGTTATTTCTAACCATCTTATGGGTGTTCGATCGTTTTCAACCTTCGACGGTAGTAGACACCCGAACTTTCCTGTTTCCCATGTGTGTAAACGACCTTGGAAGACTCTAGAGGTCAACATCCTTGATGGGTAGATTTTCTTTGACTCCTTAACCAGTTCCTTCTCACACAATCGGTTGGGTGTCGTCTTTTCCTTCCTCATTCATGGGACTTATGTCCTCATTTGTGGGACTTAAGAAATGAAGATAGGAATTTGAGTTTGTAACGAATTATTTAGTCTTTCGTCTCCTGTTTCTTCGGGTCAAATACTTTCAGTCAGGACTTCGTGTATCATCTCCCTTCTTCTTTCAGACAAACCTCCCCGTTAATCTGTACCAGGTCGGTACCTACAATAGTTTAAACGACTTATTTACGTGACAAAGGAATGACCTTTCTCATAGAAGTTTAAAGTGGGTAACATGAACGAAGTCGTCTTTGAAAGCATCGAATATTCATAAAGGGTTATAATTACGTCCAAGAGTTTGAGTGAAAATTAGTAGTATTCTTAAAAGAGAGAAGGTATTGTTAGAGTTGAAGTTTTCAGTCGAGAATTTAAAAGGTCAATTCTCTCGGTTATTCAATAGAAAGAAATAAAAAAGAAAAAAATTTAACCTCCGATTAATGTTATAACATAACCAAAACGGTATGTAGTTGTACTTAGGCGGTGCCCACATGTGCACATGGGTTAGGACTTGGAGGGAGGGTGGAAAGAAATAAAAACTTTTTTCTAACAAACTCAAAGACAGTAAATATCGGTCTTCAGGATTATACTGGAATGAACGAAAGAAGTCAGTGTGATCATAAGTCAAGGAATTGGTGTAAGGATACTTACAAAATCTTTAATGACATCTTATTATTTACCGACTTTAACTTTCACGGGAAGAGATCCGTGAAGTATTTTTTATTTCCTCCGTTTTAGTCGTGCTTTCTGTTCCACTGTTCGAACGAACGTGTCGAAGGAACGTGTCTGCTAGTTTTCTATAGTATTCTATCACTAGTGAAAAATTTTTTCGATAAATTTGGTAGTATAAGTCTCAGGACATGGGTCTCAGGTAAAATGGGTCTTAGAACTCCCTTTATTCACTTAAAGTATCGTCATTTCCCCGGACACGTACATCAATATTTCTAAGAACTGAAATAAGGTAAAATGACGTTGGTTTAGTATTAATCCGTACAAAGCTAAAGGGAGTCCTAAGTAAAGTGAGTAAAGGGATCCTCCTGAGACTTTATTATTGAAACTATTACGATGGAGATGACAATTATTGGTCTCGATGAGGAAAACTCCCGAACTAGGACTGGAATCCATGACGTACTCTGTAAATTTACATAAAATAGGGTAGAAGTGTCGTTAAGATGTTCCATCTATATGCAGGGTGCAATATAGGCTTTTCGGTCTAAAGTCTTTAATTCATTGAACAGTGTAAGAGAGAATAAGAGAGTAGTATCCAAAAGAGGAATAATGAGAGTGACGTGAATGGACAATCGTGTATAAGCATAAATATGACTGTTACAATTTTATAAACGAATTCCCTCCCTAACTCACCATTGGGGTATCGTCCCTCTTGTTTTAGAATCAACACACATACAACTTGGTGGACTTTCGATTAGTTAATGTATTAGATACCATTTCGACCCCAATTGATTGTTTCATTTTTCTTTTTCATTTACTCTTTATATACGTTATTATAAAAAAAGGGACTGGTCTCTTTAATTTTTGCCTCCTTAGTTAGATAATTGTTTTGAACATTCTGAAACTCCACCGTCATTTTAATTATTATGATTATATCATATTTCTATTTCTGGAGAATGAGAGAAAGTGTTGTAAAACCACAATACGACTGTCATAAAATCTATATCTGTCGGTATCACTTTAACATGATTCCTACCTCTACCATTAATACTGTGGTGTAGACTCTGGCTTCATTAAAAGAACAAAGAGTGGATTTTGACTAATGGAACTTTTCCCATCTAGGACCATAGTCAAGTTGACTCCTGAATTACTTAGTCTTAGTTTCGGTTAACACTTAGTGAATGAACGATATAAAGAAAAATTTTACTCCGGTACAGGTTCAGTAAGTGACTTCACATATACTTTCATCTCATCTTATTTATAATTTCTTTTATACTACTAAATCAAATTTATATTTACATCTGCGAAACTTAGAATCGTCCTGAAAATGGGAGTCCATTTTGTAACCATTATCGTAGAGTAGGTCGTAATACTACAACCTTTGTTCTTACGAAACGTCACATAAAAGACTTATTGAACGGGTTACCAAAACCATTTGACTTCCGTTTTAGGTCGGAGGATAAAACCGAGATCGATGGAGTATAATGGACGGACTTCGGACCTTGACTTTACGTTCTTTTTTTTTACTGTTATATAAACATCGTTATCAGTTAAAATTAATTTCAAGTTTAAAACGTGTTTGATAGTTGTGAGTCAATTGAAACCAATCACCACCCAGAGGTTTGACTTTTAGCTTTCATATGTATCATATTTTTTGTTTAAAAAGGTTTCATTAACATTTATACATATTTTAATTTTTTATATAAAATAATTAAATAAACTGACAGTCAAGTCAAGTCAACGAGTCAGTACAGACTTAGAAACGTTGGGATACCTGACGTCGTACGATCCGAATGGGCAGGTAGTGGTCGAGGGTCTCGAATGAGTCTGAGTACAGGTGACTCAACTAGTACGGTAGGTTGATAGAGTAGGTGACAAAAGGGGAAGAGGAGGGCGGAAGTTAGAAAGGATTGTAGTCCCAGAAAAGGTTACTCAGTCGAGAAATGTAGTCCACCGGTTTTATAACCTCAAAGTCGAAGTCATCGTCAGGAAGGTCACTTATAAGTCCTGACTAAAACAAATCCTAATTGCCCAAACTAGAGGAACGTCAGGTTCCCTGAGAACTCTCAGAAGAGGTCGTGGCGTCAAGTTTTCGTAGTTAATAAACCGTGAGTCGAAAGAAATATCAGGTTGAGTGTAGACATATACTACTGACATCGAGTTTTTGATATCGAAACTGATGTACCTGGAAACAACCGTTTCATTACAGAGACGAAAAATTATACGACAGATCCAACCAGTATCGAAAAGAAGGTTCCTCGTTCGTAGATAATTAAAGTACCGACGTTAGTGGTAGACAACACTAAAACCTCGGGTCTTTTTATTTCAGAGAGTGACAAAGGTAACAAAGGGTTAGATAAAGGGTACTTCACTACCCTGACCTACGGTACTAGGATCAAAAGACTTACAACTCGAAATTCGGTTGAAAAAGTGAGAGGAGAAAGTGAACGGAGTTCTCCGAGAAATCAAGAAGAAGCGAAAGACGACATTCCCATCACAGTAGACGTATATACTCCAATTACTATAAAGAGGACCGTTTGAACTAAGGTCAAACACAAAGTAGGTCGGGTCGTAAAGAGTACTACATGAGATGTTTATTCAATTTATTCGTCCCACTGATATATGTCCGAACTACATGGGGAAAGGACTAAACCTTTGTCAGACAACAAGGTACAGGTCAAGATTGACAACGAAGGACTGGATGTATATCCAAAGAGTTCTCCGTCCAGTCCACCAGACCATAAGGTTAGAGAAAGTCTTAAAAGGTGTCAAACAATACTAGGTGTGTCAGTTTCCGAAACCGTATCAGTTATTTCGTCTTTATCTACAAAAAGACCTTGAGAGAACGAAAAAACTACTAGGTCACCTACAACCGTTAAACTAGAGACCAAGGAGACGGAAAAGATTCAGGTCGAACTTGTAGACCTTCAAGTACCAAGTGTATGACAACTTCTAATTAACCTCTTAAAACTCGTAATGAAACGATCGTACACTCTACTCACGGTAACAAACCATAAATTTATAAGAAACCGTAACAGAAAGAAACCCTAACCTTACTTTTGACTGGAAAAGGTCAGGACACCGGTGACGACTCAAAAGGTTTAAACGACCGTATAACTTACGTCGTGAAAGTGTCGTAGTAGAAAATCCTAAACTTTATCGAGTTGACCTTAAGGTAGTGGAGGTGATCACGGCCCTCGGTCGCACTCCTTAGGGCGGGTACCGTTTTCCAGTACTTGTTCCTTCGGGCTGTTTTGGGTTTCCGCACTAGACCGAAGTCCCCAAGGGGGACCCAAAAGGACTTGTAGATGGGGGGTTTTGGTCTCAGACAGACGAAATAACATGACACGAAAGGTGAGAGGACTGTAAGAGACCTTTTTCAATTGAGTCCCGAAGTCATAGGACGTATACTTTCCTTACAAAGTCGAGTGAGTCCCGAAGTCAGAGGACGTATACTTTCCTTACAAAGTCGAGTTTGGGGAAACTACCGAGAGATTGAACGGACTGTCCAAGGGGACCTGAAAATGTTAAACACTTAACGAATGTCGGGGGGTTGGCACTCTCCGTGTTTCGAATTCCGTAGAATTTCTATGTCTCGGAAAAGATTTCTCGATTTTTAATATAACCACTGCCCAAAGTGACAACTCAGTTACTGACGACGGTCCGGAGGTATAAGAAATAGAAAATCTGTGGACTTCCTATAATTAGTTACATTAACCCTATATCCTTTCCCTTATATCATCAAAACTACAATCGTTGTGATCTGAAAACTCAATTAATGAAAAGAGAAACAATATTTAGTGACATGAAGAAAGTAACAATATTTAACAATACAGAAACGATACATTCTTACATTGAAATAAATCACGAAAGACTCTCACCGTGGTCTGAAACCCTTCTTGTTGTGAAAATTCTGTTTATTCAGAAGACCAACTGTTTGGGAATAGTCTTTTCCCGACATTTTACAATTAACCGGAAGACCGGTCTTCTACTACATTTAGTGGATTCTGAACACATATGTTGATCCATACGTCTCTCTTTCGGACCAGAGCCATTCTCAGTCCCGACGACTGCGACGTATTAAAATATAATAGGTAATTAGAGATACATGTTTTTTTACATATTTTCCGGAAAGGCCTGTTATCTCCTACCCGGTCAGTGACCTGACCAAAGGGGACACAGAAAAGAATGAGACAAAAGACCGACTTAAGGGTAGACCCCGCACCTCCGAGCGGTATAGATGAATGAACAGGGCCGAAAATTCTAGGTGCACTCTCCCTCGGGTTCCGCTCCGTGGGGGGACGATAAGTTCTCCTGTGGCCACCGCATTGTATCTACCACGTTCAAGGAACAGAACCTTAAAATAACCAAAAGGTGCATTTGCTTCAATAAGTCGGAGAAAAGAGGGGATTTAAAAGGATGATATGATAAAGAAGAATTAAAGAAAATATAAAGATTTATTTATTCAAAAGGAGTGGATGCGACAGAGGGGAAGTTTAAGGGACCTAGGTGGCCCCGTTCTGGGGTCGTGTGATCGAAATAAGTACCACTACGAAGGATTTCGGGTGAACTGAAGTGTAGGGTCGTACAGACCGAGATCCACTCACTAGTGTGGTAACACTAATAGACTCAGTACTTCTAGTAAAAACATATCAAGAATACACATAGAACGGTGGAGAAGAATTATAGAAGACAAAAACAAGTCAAGTCAAGTCAAGTCAGCGAGTCAGTACAGACTGAGAAACACTGGGGTACTTAGCGTCGTACGGTCCGGAGGGACAGGTAGTGGGTTGAGGGCCTCAAGTGAGTCTGAGTGCAGGTAGCTCAGGCACTACGGTAGGTCGATAGAGTAGGAGACAGCAAGGGAAGAGGAGGACGGGGGTTAGGGAGGGTCGTAGTCTCAGAAAACGTTACTCAGTATAGAAGTGTACTCCACCGGTTTCATAACCTCAAAGTCGAAGTCGTAGTAAGAGAGGTTTCTTTAGGGTCCCGACTAGAAGTCTTACCTCACCAACCTAGAGGAACGTCAGGTTCCCTGAGAGTTCTCAGAAGAGGTTGTGATGTCAAGTTTTCGTAGTTAAGAAGTCACGAGTCGAAAGAAGTGTCAGGTTGAGAGTGTAGGTATGTACTGGTGTCCTTTTTGGTATCGGAACTGATCTGCCTGGAAACAACCGTTTCATTACAGAGACGAAAATTTATACGACAGATCCAACCAGCATTGAAAAGAAGGTTCCTCATTCACAGAAAATTAAAGTACTGACGTCAGTGGTAGACGTCACTAAAGAAAGGAAATAACACGGGTAGAAACGTACTTTACAAGGGAACCATAGAGATTAAAAGAACTTCTCTAGCGATCAGAAAGGATAAGATAACAAAAGGGATAAATAAACGTAACCAGTGACTCCTTCCGAAAGAATATAGAGGAACGATAAGAAACCTTGAGACGTAAGTTCACCCATATAGAAAGGAAAAAAGGGAACGGAAAACGAAGAGAAGATAAGTGTTGGCAAACATGCCGGAGGAGTCTGTTGGTAAAACGGAAAGACGTAAAAAAAAAGGAGCCCCTACTAGAACTAGGGACGGAGGAGATGTTACAGTACTTGGAGACAGGTATCAAGAAGTCCGTGAGATAGATAGTCTAGATTAGGGAAGTTAGATAAACAGTGATGGTGACATATTAACATTCCCTAAACTAAATCTAGTATGGACTTACCAGATTACCAAAAGGGATGAAAGAAGTTAAATTTAGACTTTTACTGACATTCCTCAAGTACTAGACTCGGTATCAGTCGAGGGTCAGAACAAAAACGACTGACATATCTCAAAGAGGTAGAGGTCGACGTTTCCAAGTCACAACTGGTAGACCACTACAGACACACAAGAACAGAACACAACAACCTCCTCCCACAAACGATATTGACCACACAAGAGAACCGTTTTGAGATAATCGGAAACGGGACGACGTAAAACATGAAGTTCCAGTTTAAACGGACAACGAGGTCCATAGAGAACTGAAGGATGAAAACGTAAGGTGAGGGGACTTTACTTTTCTTGCAGAAAAAACTCACAATCAAGATCTTCCAGAACATCTAGAAGTTTCTTGACAAGTTGAAGTCGAAGAAGTCAACCCCGTATCTGAACCTAATGACACTATAACTTACCAAACGGGCCCTTTGTTTGTCTCTAGTAAGACAACAAAAACTCTAATGTAGGTTTATGACGTAAAGTCTGATACGTAAAAATGACACTACCGATGAGGTAAAGAAGACTCCGTAGAACGGGTGTCATCATCAATTAACCGACACGACCGGAAATTAACGTCGTATACCCTGGTAAACAACGTCGGACACTTGAGAATCAACGACGTGTACCCTAGGTCAAGGGGCTGACCCCTAGTTTGGGTCCGGGAGACGTAAACCTCGTACCTCAGAATCGGTGACCTGGTACTTCCTTCATGGCTATACACACATTAAAAATCGAAATTTATGATCTATAGGAACAGGGTATAAAATAGTAGGATTAGAAACCATTCACATGACGAATATCTTTAGTGATTGTAAGGAGAGTAGTGACCACTACACCTTATTTGTAAAACCAAAAATTGTCAAGTATCCTGAAGATAATTACGAAGAATAGTTATCTGTTTTATAATTTAACTTTACTCTTTTTCCACTTACGGATTCTGGACTTGACAAAATGTATGGAACTAGAGAGGTAACATTCCAATGAATCTACGACCACCCTCCTCCAAATTTATCGAAATTATCACAACCAAAATAGTTGACGACCAATATAGGTATTCGAGTACCCGTTAACGAGTCACTTTTGGGTTCTTCGTAAAACATAGATAAACTTTGTATGTGTGTGTGAGTAAGTGTATGTGTGAGAGAGAATACAACAATTGAGATAAAAAAAACAACAACAACAAGTCAATGAGTCAGTACAGACTGAGACACTGGGGTACCTGACGTCTTACGGTCCAAAGTGACAGGAAGTGGTAGAGGACCTTGAACGAGTTTGACTACTACAAGTAAATCTTTTTTTTAAAAAAAGGAGGGACTTCTGATTGATTTACATTATAATCTCGTTTCCAGTTAGAGTGATCTTTACTTTGAGACCTTTGAAACAGACAAAAAAAGGGTACCAAGAGTTGAGACTGAATCATTGTTGGTAAAAATGAAAAATTCCGTAGGGGTCAAAACACTGACATACTCGTAAAAGGATTTACTTCAAAAATCTAGTTAATGTGCAGTTACTTCGTGTCAGTAGGAGTCAACGTAAAGACTTACAAGGATATGTAAAATTTATTATCATGTTCTTTTAACACTTTACAAATATAACCTTTTGTAATTATTCTCACTAGTGATATCGTTACAATAGATAAAGACTATATCTTGGTTCCAGGTCCGTACCTGACTCCGGACCCCTTTACACACCACCACCGTTCGTTGTACGGTGGGTCCCTTGTGTTCGGGCTTATATAAGGTATTTAAGGAACCTGAACTTTACAGATACGATCCAACTTATTACCGAGACACTCATACAGGTGTCGGATCAGGGACTTTGGATATTTATAAGGGAATACATCGTCCTCCTTAAAACGTCTACATTAATTCCTATAACTCTAATAGTTAATCCACCTGGGTTCATTAGTATCTAGAATATTCCTCCCACATCTTCCTTGTCTTAGTCTCTCTCCCGGTACACTGCAATTTCATCTCCAACCTGACTATTCGAAACTTCTATCTCTTTCCCCGATGTTCCGTCCTTTATATTCCCCGGAAATTTCCATCGACTTTTTCTGGACCTTTACCTGAGAGGGGACAGAAGTCTTCTTTGTGTCGGATCCCCTGTAGAACTGAAGTAGTGTCACTTTGACTAAAGTTTAAAGACCGGAGACCTTGACATTCTTCTTCTTTTGTTTTGTCTTTGGTGTACAACAAAATTCGGTGGTTCAAACACAATTAAACAATGACTTCAGAACCCTTTGATTATGTTATGGAACGGAGAAGTAAAAATTTCGTATAGACAAAAAAGACACATTGAAAATTTCAGTTATAAAATGAGAAAACTACCTTCCAGATCTCCTCATATTCTTTTACCACAACCCCTTTCTACTCAAAATTGTACTTGTCCCAACTCCTGTGGTCCACTATAATTTGTTTTAACTTTGACGTATTTAGTCTCTTATGATGGATGGTGGTTGTCTTTGGTCCTTCATCCTTTTTGTATAATTCAGGTTTATTTCTTTGTTAAACTTACATACACCACAATTAATTGGTATTCAACAGAGGTTCAACTATAAAGGATCCACTGAGTTACCATTTCTTAGGTGAACGGTTACGTCCTCTAAGTCCAAACCAGGGATCTAGTCCTTCTAGGGGACCTCCTCCGTACCGTCGGGTGAGGTGATAAGAACGGACCTCTTAGGATACATGTCTCCTCGGACCGACGACGTCAGGTACCATAGTGTTTCTCAACCAATGATGACTCGTACGTACGTGTGTGTACTTGTCACGTACGTGTCTAGAAAAAGACTAGCAAAATTAATATCGTAAATAGAGAGAGTTTACATAATCATATAGAGGTCACATAGAGAACAGAGAACAAAGAAGGACAGAGAAGGGAGCCTAATATACTTGAGAAAATCTTATCTTTGACAGAAAGAAGAAACACATAACTTTAGATTTTGAACTATAAATCATTCGTAAGGTATTTATACAACACTTATTTATTTAGTTTTAGGTGCTTATGTTATCGATGAGGAGACTATTGGTCGAGGTGATGGGGAAGGGTGGTGGTCTATGACTCTGACTCTTTTCTAACGTCAGGTTAATTCATATTTACAACAGACTTGTTGGGGGACCCACATTTCCGTTGTAAAGACTCCTAAAACTTCTCTCTTTCTCGGGAACACATCGGTCGTGGATTAAACTCGGGGTTCTCACTTCTCCAGGACTCGAGAGGATTCTCTCGTCAAGTAACTTCTTTTACCACATTTCATGAAGTCAGAAAGACCGTAATTCTAACCGTTATTAGTATAAGGAACACCTTTAATCACGAAATACTGTGATCGTTATCGTCGAAACGGGACAAGAACAAGTCAGTGAGAGTGAGTCAACACAGGTTAAGAGACACTGGGGTACCTGATGTCGTATGATCTAAAGGGACAGGAAGTGGTAGAGTACCTCAAACACATTTGAAGGGACTATCGAGTCAACCATTTCTTAGGTGGACACTACGTTCTCTGGGACCAAGTAAAGGACCCAAGCCTTCTAGGAGATCTCTTCCCTATCCAATGGTTGACGTCATAAGAACCCGAAGGGAACACCGAGTCGACCATTTCTTAGTTGGACGTTACACTCTCTGGATCCAAGTTAGGGACCCAAACCTTCTAGGGGACCTCTTCCTTTCTGATGGGTGAGGTCATAAGACCGGACCTCTTAAGGTACCTGACATATCAGGTACCCCAGTGTTTCTCAACTTGTGCTAACTCATTGAAAGTACAGGTAACGCAGTCATTACGGTAGGTTGGTAGAGTAGGAGATAGTAGGGGAAGAGAAGGACGGGAGTTGGAAAGGATCGTAGTGCCAGAAAAGGTTACTCATCTAAGAAGCATAATCTACCGGTTTCATAACCTCGAAGTCGAAGTCGTAGTGAGGAAGTCACTCATAAATCCTAACTAAAGGAGATCCTAACTGACCGACGTGCCGCGCCCTCACCACTCGCTGACACTCCTCTATGGGGTACAGGGTCCAGTCCTCGTCACCGATACTCCTCTATGGGGTGTAGGTTTCAGTTCTCGTCGTCGTCACTCCTCTATGGGGTACAGGTTCCATTCCTCGTCGGTACTTCTCTATGGGGTTCAGGTTCCATTCTCTTTGGGGTGATTCTGTCATCCGTGACTTTCTCCTATAGTCTCCCATCTGTCTGACTTTGGTCTTAGTTCATGATCGGTTAGATTAGGGTACCTGTTGTCGGAACAGATTGAGTTACTTTGATCCGGTACGGCACACCCCGGTGGGTTCTGCCCACCCAGTACCACTTCTCGAGACTATTTGCACCAGATGACCTCTTCCCTTACCGTTTGGTGAAGTCATAAGAACGGAACTCTTGGGGTACTTGTCATTCTTTTCCGTTTTTCTATCCTGTGACTTTCTACTTGAGGAGTCTACCCATCCACGGGTTATACGATGTCCTCTGGTCACCTCTTTATTGAGGTCTTCCTTACTTCCCTGTCTCGGTTTCTTTTTGTTGTGGGTCAACACCTACACTGACCGCTATTTTCGTTCCAGGCTGCGACATTTCACGTTATAACGTTTCCTTTGACCTTACAATCCGGGTACTTAGTTCCGTTTAACCTTCACCAATTTGTCCTCTACCGTTCTCACTTGTATCTGCAAGATCCTTAGTCGCTTGATTTTACCTGACCGTACCCACTTAAATTGAGTCTTCTGGTAATATAGATGATGACACCCGTCCTTAGGTAATCTTCTTTACCTCATCGGTAGTATCAGTTGTTCTCACTTTATGTCATGCACCTACGTCAGAGTTTTTGCTGTCTTACTAGAGACAAGTAAAGGTTCCGTTTGGTAAGTTATAGTGTCAATAGTTCAGATACGGGACTGGTTATTACGACTTTTCGACTTCGACTTCTCAAGAAACTTCTGGATGTTCTGGAAGATCTTGATTGTGGGTCTTTTCTACATGAAAAGTAATATCCCCTGACCTTACGATTTCATCCTTCAGTTCTTTGTGGACCTTATTATCCGTTTAAACCGGAACTTCATGTCTTACTTCGTCCCGTTTCCGATTAACTCAAAACGGTTCTCTTGTGTAACCAGTATCGTTTGTGAGAGAAGGTTGTTGTGTTCTCTTCTGAGATGTGTACCTGTAGTGGTCTACCGGTTGTGACTTTAGTCTAAGTTACCGTGGGGTCAGGTCGTGAGGACGGACCTTTTAGGGTTCCTGCCTCCTCGGACCACCCGGCGTCAGGTACACCAGCGATTCTCAACCTGTGCTGACTCACTTAAGTGAAAAGTGAAAGTACGTAACCTCTTCCTTTACCGTTGGGTGAGGTCACAAGAACGGACCTCTTAGGGTCCTTGCCCCCTCGGAGCACCTGACGGCAGATACCCCAGCGTGTCTCAACCTGTGCTGACTTCGCTGAATCATCGTCGTCGTCGTCGGTTTCTACCTCTTCGAGATATGTTAGTCGTTTTCGTTCTGGTCCTCGACTGACACCGAGTCTAGTACTTGAGGAATAACGGTTTAAGTCTGAATTTAACTTCTTTGGTCCCTTTTGGTGATCTGGTAAGTCTACACCGAATTTATTTTAGGGAATACTAATATGTCGCCTTCACTGTTTATCTAAGTTCCCTGATCTAGACTATCTGTCTCACGGACTACTTGATACCTGTCTCCAAACACTGTAACATGTCCTCTGTCCCTAGTTCTGGTAGGGGTTCTTTTTCTTTACGTTTTTCTGTTTTACCGACAGGCTCCTCCGGAATGTTTATCGACACTGTTCTTCTCTTCACTTTTCGTTTCCTCTTTTCCTTTCTATATGGGTAAACTTACGTCTCAAGGTTTCTTATCGTTCCTCTCTATTCTTTCGGAAAGAGTCACTAGTTACGTTTCTTTATCTCCTTTTATTATCTTACACTTTCTGATCTCTAGAGAAGTTCTACTAATCTCTATGGTTCCCTTGTAAAGTACGTTTCTACCCGTTTTATTTTCTGTCTTTACCATACCTGGATTGTCTTCGTCTTCTATAACACACCGTTCTATGTGTCTTCTTGACATGTTTTCGTTGGAAGTGTTGAGTTTATTAGTACTACCACACTACCGAGTGGATCTCGGTCTGTAGGACCTTACGTTTCAGTTCCCCGGAATCCTTCGTAGTGATACTTCTTTCGATCTTCTCCACTACCTTAAGGTCAACTCGATAAAGTTTAGGACTTTCTACTACGATACTTTCACGACGTGAGTTATTCAGTCGTTTAAACCTTTTGAGTCGTACCACTGTACTGACCTTTTCCAGTCAAAAGTAAAGTTAGGGATTCTTTCCGTTACGGTTTCTTACGAGTCTGATGGCGTGTTAACGTGAGTAGAGTGTACGATCGTTTCAGTACGAGTTTTAAGAGGTTCGGTCCGAAGTCGTTATGTACTTGGTACTTGAAGGTCTACAATTTCGACCTAAATCTTTTCCGTCTCCTCGGTCTCTAGTTTAACGGTTGTAGGTTACCTAGTACCTTTTTCGTTCTCTCAAGGTCTTTCTGTAGATAAAGACGAAATAACTGATACGGTTTCGGTAACTGACACACCTAGTGTTATTTGACCTTTTAAGACTTTCTCTACCCTTATGAAATTTGACACCTTTTAAGACTTTCTCTACCCTTATGGTCTGGTGGACTGGACGGAGAACTCTTTGGATATACGTCCTGTCCTTTGTTGTCAATCTTGACCTGTACCTTGTCGTCTGGTCAAGGTTTAGCCCTTTCCTCATGTAGTTCAGACATATAACAGTGAGACGAATAAATTAAATAAACGTCTCATGTAGTACTCTTTGCGACCCGACCTACTTCGTGTTTGACCTTAGTTCTAACAGCCCTCTTTATAGTTATTGGAGTCTATACGTCTACTGTGGTGAGAATACCGTCTTTCACTTCTTTTTGATTTCTCGGAGAACTACGTTCACTTTCTCCTCTCACTTATTCAACCGAATTTCGAGTTGTAAGTCTTTTGCTTCTAGTACCGTAGACCAGGGTAGTGAAGTACCGTTTATCTACCCCTTTGTCACCTTTGTCATCGACTGAAAAAAAAAAAGACCCGAGGTTTTAGTGACGTCTACCACTAACATCGGTACTTTAATTTTCCGCGAATGAGGAACCTTCATTTCAATACTGGTTGGATCTATCGTACAATTTTTCGTCTCTTCTCCAAGAGAAGAACGAAACGGGTGTTTCCAGACAGATCAGTTCCGATACAAAAAAGGTCATCAGTACATGTCTACACTCTAAACCTGATATTTCTTTCGACTCGTGACTTCTTAACTACGAAAACTTGACACCACAACCTCTTCTGAGAACTCTCAGGGAACCTGACGTTCCTCTAGGTTCGTTAGGTAGGGTTTCCTCTGGTCAGGACCCACAAGTAACCTTCCTGACTACAACTTCTACTTTAAGGTCGTGAAACCGATGGACTACGTTACTCGACTAAGTGAACTTTTCTGGGACTACGACCCTTTCTAACTCCCGACCTCCTCTTCCCCTGCCGTCTCCTACTCTACCAACCTACCGTAGTGGTTTAACTACCTATACTGAAACCAATTTGAGGTCCGCAACCACTACCTGTCCCTCCGGACCACAACACACCAGGTTTCTTAACCTGTACTGACTCAGTGACTTAACTTGACTTGACTTGACGTAACTATAGGAACGAGAGGTTCCCTAAGAGTTCTCAGAAGAGGTGATGGTGTTAAGATTTCGTAGTTAAGAATCCGTAAGTGGAAAGAAATACCAGGTTGAGAGTGTAGGTATACACTAATGACCTTTTTGGCATCGAAACTGATACACCTGGAAACACCCGTTTCACTACAGAGTCGAAAATGTATACGACAACGGGATAATATGTGTAGTTTCTCTTCTTTTCTCTAGATAATCCCCAGAACTGAAAGTCTCAAACCAGTCTAAACTTGGTTCACTATGTAAAGTCTTACCTTAAACTCATTTCCAATTCTTTCAGGAACGGATCGTAGTGAAGAATGGACCCTTGTGACCACTCCTTCTCAAAACTTATTTTACGTGCACTTTCTTTTTTCGTCTCGAAAGACGGAAACACTACGGCTATCCTTATCCTTGATTTGGTGAACCAAGGAGACTTAGATAGGAACCAATCACCGATTAAGTACAGACTGAGAAACGTTGGAGTATCTGACATCGGACGGTCCGAAGAGTCAGTTACCCTAAAGAATACGTTCTTATGACGTCACCCAACGATAAAAGAAGAACCGTCTCTTCCTTGGTTTGGTCCCTAGCTTGGGTACAGAGGACGTAACCGTCCGCCTAAGAAATATGACTCGGTGGTCCCTTCGGAGTTAAATAGTACGAAACCTAATTAAGTCTCGGTGAACGACCGACCTTTTGTGATCTTGAAAAGGGTCGACTTTTATTAATACTTGAGCCTTCGTACTCTCTAGTCTAAGATATGTTGGCTACTTAAGTCCAAGAGATAAGTCAAAGACACTGTCTACAGTTGATGAGTTGTCACCAGTCCATCCGTTGAAATAAGTATACTTCAGAAGACATTACTAAATTTACAATGTCGGATCGGAGGGTACTCAATGAAGATTAACTTGTTTGTCTCCATTAACCTGACTCAAGTTACCTGAACAAGTCCCGTGTAATTACACGGTAGTTTATCTATAATCTTATATAACAAAAGTCAGAATGAACATTAAGTTGAGACGATGTAAAGAAAGGTTAGTAGTGATTCTGGTCGACAAAATGACGACCTCTGTAATTTTAAAATCGGGTATCCGTCCAATTGACATCCCAAAGACTCACCCACTCGAAGTTTCGGTCTTTAGTAATTACCTAACCCATCTCGGTTGAAAAGGTAATCCGTGTCACGGATCCTAGGTTCTTTTACAAAATAAATATTAAAGAAAATTTTATTCTTTTTATATAATATCATTAATTATACATTATTACTTAGGTCGGACCTAGTGTAAGTAGAAATATGTCGTGTTGGTTTTTTCTAGTAAAAATAGACAGTGAAAGGAAGTAAAAAATTTTAAAATGAAATGTCATGACATAACTAAAAACGGTATGTAACTGTACTTAGGCGGTACCCACATATACCTTTCCCAGGTACTGACCTTCGATCTACTTACCTTGGCAATGTAAATCCTTATGTCTTTTATTTTCGGTTATACATAAGTTTTATAGGGTGAATCTAAGACCTCTCGTATCGAATTCAACTAAAACTAACATCTCACAATACATGTTTATTCGGTTCTCCCAAACCGGTGGTAGACTTACCTTTTTCTCTACAAAATAAGTCTTTATTTAAAGAACGATATGTTTAAATCAACGTGTAAATTAACATCAACTTGTACCTTTCATAAACTTTGATCTTTCAACCTACTGGAACTCCGTCTGTACGTTCGTCTCGGAGGGAGGGACTACCATGTTGAACCGTGACCCCATACGACACCTACTCAATGTCTGACCCACTTTATTAGACGAATCAAAAGTTCTCAAATCTCTTCCCGTCACACCTACCTTTACCTCACGGACCCGAAAGACTTCAAAGGTCCCTTCAACGAAGGAGGTCAATGAAATCATATACCGTGTCCACAATTACAAAAGATGCACGCGGTACTACACTTTCTACTTTTGCTACTCATTTATGACAGGTCAGATCTGCATTCAAATATAGGTTTTACGTCTGTAACCTGTTTTACTTGAGGTTGAGTCAAGTTAACTTAAGTTTGTAAAACTCTCTAGTGACATGATTGAAGACCATGAGTTTCTTATTATCTCACACCAAAAAGGTTTCAACACCTAAAGTCACTCACGGCTGTGAGTGACCTTTCTATCCGTACTCTAAGAAAAGAATATTATGCAGTACTACTTAAACTCGTACTTAATATTAAGTTTACTATATTTTTGAGTCTTCCTTACTGATTAAGATTAACGTCTTATTATTGTATCTCCTGAAGGCTTTCTCCACTGTAAATCAGACATATTTACAGTATAAAGGTCTTTTTAACGATATTCCTTCCCTTCATCCTAAATTCTTAGCATATGGATTAGAACCTATGTTGAGTTTATTTCTCTTCAATCTAATGATGGGTAGGTTCTAGTGATGTCCCACAACCGTCTTGACTCACTCTTTGGTCGTCGAAGAAGTGTCTTTAAGGGTTGTTTCGTCGACCCTTTTACCCTAATTTAAGTTCGTAAGTATTAAAGGAATAACTTTTTCCAATATGTTATTCCGTATCATATTGAAGTATCCCTTGATAATTAGTTACCGATTTTATTCTCACTCTTCCTTTGAACCTTCGGTATACTTTTTGTCGAAGAAAGAAAGGTAAGAGAACGGTGTCTCGTAGTCTCGGGTGCGG
This sequence comes from Capra ibex, assembly GCA_006410555.1. Lineage (NCBI taxonomy): Eukaryota > Metazoa > Chordata > Mammalia > Artiodactyla > Bovidae > Capra > Capra ibex. The sequence goes on along the minus strand of SJYO01052474.1, from coordinate 81,669,726 downwards.
GAACCATCAAAGTATCACATAACTTGTTTTAACAACTTAACACCTTCACGTACTTTTAGTCCGTACACCGAGTAAATATTAACTTCTCTCTTCAATTTATCTTTCACGAAGAGATCTGAATGATTCTTACTGTTTACTGGTTCTATCCTTTACAATCCTTCAAACCTAGTTGTCTCGACACACACTTTTTACTTACACCTTCGAATCCCCATACTTATTGTATATTATTGTGTGAACAGTCTGTCACATTTTCTTTAACGAGTAATCTAGATTTATACTTAGTGAATAAGAGAAAGACAAAAATGAAAGACAAGACTTTTTAAAGTTTGTATGTGTTTTCATTTTACTTACCATGTTACCGAAAGGTAATGGGGAGTGGATCGTAGTTGTTAATATTTATATAACGGTTTAAAGGAAGTAGTTTTGGAGGACGAGGGTTGGGAAACATCTGAAGTATCCTTTATGAAATAACTTTATATTAAACGTTTGGTATTTTAAGTGGGTACCATTGACATGTCAAGTGACTAAAAATCATTTACATACCACAACATAATGGTAATACGTTAAAATCCCATAAGGATGGTGAGGTTTTTCAAACATCACTACGAAAAAACATCAGTTAGTGACGAGGATAGGGTCCGCGGTCCCTTCATGACTAAAGAGACAGAGACATCTGAACGGAAAAGATCTGTAAATTATATTTATTACATTATATGATGAAGGTGAATGACATCATAAAAACTCCAAGTAGGTACAATTTATACATAGTCATCAAACAGAGTCGTTTCTCTAGTTTGGGCAGTCAGGATTTCCTTTAGTCAGGACTTATAAGTAACCTTCCTGACTACGACTGTGACTTCGAAGTTATGAAACCGGTGGACTACGTTTCTTGAATGAGTGACCTTTTCTGGGACTGTGACCCTTTCTAACTTCCGTCCTCCTCTTCCCCTACTGTCTCCTGCTCAACCAACCTACCGTAGTGGCTGAGCTACCTGTACTCAAACTCGTTCGAGGCCCACAAACTTCTTGTCCCTTCGGACGGTACGACGTCAGGTACCCCAACGTTTCTCAGTCTGTGCTGACTCGTTGACTTGACTCAAACAGTCAAAAAACAGTATTTAACATAAGGTAACATCCTTATAGTCAGTTAAGTCAAGTCAACGAGTCAGCACAGGCTGAGAAACGCTGGGGTACTTGGCGTCGTGCGGTTCGGAGGGACAGGTAGTGGTTGACGACCTCAGATGGGTTTGGGTACAGGTAACTCAACCACTACGGAAATCCTACCTAACCAACCTAGAGGAACGTCAGGTTCCCTGAGAGTCCTCAGAAGAGGTTGAGGTGTCAAGTTTTCGTAGTTAAGAGGCCGTGAGTCGAAAGAAATATCAGGTCGAGAGTGTAGGTATGTACTGATGACCTTTTTGGTATCGGAACTGATCTGTCTGGAAACAACCGTTTCATTACAGAGACGAAAAATTATACGACAGATTCAACCAGTATTGAAAGGAAGGTTCCTCATACACAGAATATTAAAGTACCGACGTTAGTGGTAGACGTCACTAAAACCTCGGGGTTTTTTATTTCAGACTGTGACAAAGAGGTAGATAAAGGGTACTTCACTACCCTGGTCTACGGTACTAGAAGTAAAAGACTTACAACTCGAGTTTTTCGGTTGAAAAAGTGAGAGGAGAAAGTGAAAGGAGTTCTCCGAGAAATCAAGAAGAAGTGAAAGACGGTATTCTCACCACAGTAGATGTATAGACTCCAATAACTATAAAGAGGTCCGTTAGAACTAAGGTCGAACACGAAGGAGGTCGGGTCGTAAAGAGTACTACATGAGACGTATATACAATTTCTTCGTCCCACTGTTATTTGTCGGAACTGCATGAGGAAAAGGATAAACCTTGGTCAGACAACAAGGTACAGGTCAAGATTGACAACGAAGGACTGGACGTATGTATAAAGAGTTCTCTGTCCAGTCCACCAGACCATAAAGGTAGAGGAAGTCTTAAAAGGTGTCAAATAACACTAGGTGTATCAGTTTCCGAAACCGTATCAGTTATTTCGTCTCTATCTACAAAAAGACTTTGAGAGAGCGAACATCCTTATATGTAAAACTAAAGGTAAGTATACAATTACTTGAAACCTAACGAAGGTCAGACCCTGATAAAACATATTACGACGATACCTATAAACATATACTCAGGAAATGTGTATACTAATGTAAAAAGGACCACACACAATTAACGAGTCAAAACAGACTAAGAAACGTGCGGTACCTGACATCGGGTGGTCTGAGGAGACAGGCACCCTAAGAGATCCGTCCTTATGACGTCACCCAACGGTAAGGGAAGAGGTCCCTAGAAGGGTTGGGTCCCTAACTTGGGCCCAGAAGAAGTAACCGACCACTTAAGAAATGGTAGACTCGGTAGATCCGTACCTTAAAGACTTATTACCCATTCAAATAAAAATTGAAGAACTTTTTGAAAGTTTGAGAAAAAGTTTATCCTACATGAAAAAATGTAAGAACAATTGTTATTTACTTCAAAAATAAAAGAAGAATAGAAACTGTCATAAAGTTGTATCTACTAGTACAGTAGACACTTATTCTTAGTAGAATGAAAAAAAAAAGTCAGAACTAGGGGAAGTGAAGATAAAGGACTAATAACGTGACCGTTATTAACAGAAGTCTTGTCACAACTTATTTCACCGTTCTTGATTAGGAACAGAACAAGGACTGGAACTCCGTTTTTGTAGTTCATATTACAATCGACATTCCAAAGGAATCTACAGGCAATAGTCTAACTTATATAAGGGAAGACAAGGACCGAACGTCCCTAAAAAAATACTAATATTTGACCTATAAAAGGTCATTTTACTAGACACTCATAAAGATAAATTCCATCAATTATACTACTTAATATTCCTGACTAAAAAGTTACTACAAAATTAGTTGAAACATAAGGTGTATAATAACAATGAACAAGACTACATAACTGCAAAAGTATAAAATATGTTGAGATAATGAAAAATACATCCAAAATGTAGAGATAACTAGGTCCAATAATTAAACATCAAATAAAATATCAGAAAAAAGTCGAGAACCAATAGTCCCATTTGTATCGGAGAATTTTACATCCCTTTATAAAGGAGAGAAACTTAAATAGCTTCTCTATAATATCTTATATATAATAAATAAAGAATTTATAAACGACTTTAAGTGGTCGTTTCAGTAGACCCAGACCTCAAATATCCTTCTAAAATTTGATCTTTAAGTTAAAGAAAATATCTATATCCCTATAAATACAATAGATAAAGAAACATTCACTCGAAACCATCAAATACAGAAAATTCTGTAAACAGACAAAGTAGATTAAACCACTTAAATTACCGTATTTCAACGAAAATCATAAAGGTGTATAAAAATTATATAAATCTTAGATATCATTATAGTAAATGAGTAATTAACTTAGAGGAGAAAAAGTACTAATCAGAAAGATCTCCAAACATTTGAAATAAGTATACGAAGTTCATGATCTAAAACGAACGTAGATAATAAATATAATAAGAGATAAAAGGTAAAATAACTAAAGTTAAAAACAGAACAAAAGAAGACGTTTGAGACGAAAAATTACACTTAGTAATTTTTTTTAGAAATGTCTTAAACAATGCTATAACGAAGACGAAATACAAAAACCGACCCTTCGTACACCCTAAAATCGAGGGAGCGGTCCCTGACTCGGGTGTGGGGTCCGTGACCTTCCGATTGGTGACCCGGTGGTCTCTTCAGGGATCGAGACACAAAATTAACTAGAAAAAAAAAAGGGGATTAAAGAATACCATGTTCAACACCAGTAACAAAACTTTGAAAAGACATATAAGGGATTCATGACAAAATCACCGTAAGGTATTTAAAACTATATAACACAAAGTAAATGTGTTAAAACTGGTTAAGCTATTCCTGCTTTCTCTCTGTTTCCAGTTAAAAATTAATCTAATCTTAATCTTAAAAGTACATCTTATACCCTAAAAGTTTGTCTAATCCTGTGTCTCAAAAATCTGTGTTTCGTAAATCTTTCCTTGTTTCTTTCTGTCGTAGACATGTAGTGTTCAATCAGTAAAGGTCCAATTACCCACTACTCTCCGTGTTCAAGACTACATTACCTTCTTTATTATGGAGACATATTTTTCAATATTTTAATATTTAAATATTTCAATATTTTAAAGATCTGACTTTACCTCGAAACTCCTTCGTGTATTCGGTTCTAATTTTTAAATAAGGTTCCTGAAGGGACCGTCAGGTCACCAATTCCACAGCGGAAGGTTCCGTCCCCTACACCCAAGTTAGGGATCAGTCCCTCGATTCTAGAGTGTGCAAACGCTGGTTTTTGTTTTGTTTTGTTTTGTTTTTTTTTGTGTTTGGGTTTTGTATTTTGTCTTCGTCATAACATTGTCAAAGTTATTTATGAAATTTTTATCAGGTTTAGTTTTTTTATAAAATTTTCAAATAAGGTTCACCATTACTATATACTATATTTTTCTGTTAAAGGATCCCGTTTGAGTCGTCTCTGTTTCTGTTCCCCATCATTACGGATCGACTTATTTTTATAAATAAATGAGTCTTTTCACTGATACGAGAATCAAAATAGAATCTAACCTAACTGGTTAGTTACCATTTCTCCTTAACCTTTCAACACAATAAAAAAAAATGTTTTAAAGAATTAAATTAAAAAAATTGTGGTTTTAGTGAAACAAAACCCCGTATCTTCTAATTGTTACGATACTATACGTCTCATGTGGTACTCTTTGTGACCTGACCTTCTTTGTGTTCGACCTAAGTTCTAACGGTCCTCTTTATAGTTATTGGAGTCTATACGTCTACTATGGTGAGAATACCGTCTTTCACTTCTTCTCGATTTTTCGGAGAACTACTTTTGTTTTCTTCTCTCACTTTTTCAACCGAATTTCGAGTTGTAAGTCTTTTGTTTCTAGTACCGTAGACCAGGGTAGTGAAGTATCCTTTATTTACCCCTTTGTCATCTTTGTCACAGTCTGAAATAAAACCCCCCGAGGTTTTAGTGACGTCTACCACTGACGTCGGTACTTTAATTTTCTGCGAATGAGGAACCTTCTTTTCAATACTGGTTGGATCTATCATATAAGTTTTCGTCTCTGTAATGAAACGGCTGATTCCAGGCAGATCAGTTCCGATACCAAAAAGGACACCAGTACATACCTACACTCTCAACCTGACACTTCTTCCGACTCGTGGTTTCTTAACTACGAAAACTTTTGACACCACAACCTCTTCTGACAACTCCCAGGGAACCTGACGTTCCTCTAGGTTGGTCAGGTAAGACTTCCTCTAGTCGGGACCCTAAGGAAACCTTCCTTACTACGATTTCAACTTTCGAGGTCATGAAACCGGTGGAGTACCTTTCTCAACTGAGTGACCTTTTCTGAGACTACGACCCTCTCTAACCCCCGTCGTCCTCTTCCCCTACTGACTCCTACTCTACCGACCTACCGTAGTACCTGAGCTACCTGCGTTTAGACTCACTTGAGGCCCTCTACCACTCCCTGTCTCTCCGGACCGCACGACGCTAAGTACCCCAACGTTTCTCAGCTGTCCTGACTCGCTGACTTGACTTGACTTGACTATCAAAGTCCACTTGTCACTTCCCCGAGTAGGTATGTATATGTACATAGGTAGATTCTGTAAAAGACATTTTTTTTATACGTACACAATTTACATCTCTTGTGATTTATATCAAGAGAAAAGTCTCATACCAAAGTCATTACAACATCTGATGTTTTCTCGGATTTATAATTATATATCTCTCTACTGGTTTGAACCTTCTACATAAGACGGTGACACCAGTTCTAAGTCAACGAGTACTATTCGTACACAAGTACGTACTATTCGACGAAGTCAACACAGGTTGAGAAACGATAGGAGCCCTTACATCGGACGGTCCGAGGAGACAGGTACCCTAAGAGGTCCGTTCTTATGATTTCACCCAACGGTACGGAAGAAGATCCTCTAGAAGGGTTGGGTCCCTAGTTTGAAAGTAGAGAGAGAAAAAAAAATTAAAAATAAAAATGAAATAAAATGAAATGTTATGACATAACCAAAACGGTATGTAACTGTACTTAGGTGGTACCGACATGTACGCTAGGGTTTGTACTTGGGGGGAGGGTGGAGGGAGGGGTGTTGTAGGGAGACCCAGTAGGAGCACGTGGTCGGGGTTCGTACGACATAGGACGTAGCCTGTATCTGACCACTAAGCTAAGAATGCACTATCATATGTACAAAGTTACGGTAAGAGGTTTTAGTAGGGTGGGAGAGGGAGAGGGAGTCTCAGGTTTTCAGGCGATTTGTGTAGACACAGAAAAAACGACAGGTCGTATGTCCCAGTAGTAACGGTAGAAAGATTTAAAGTATATATACACAATCATATGATATAACCACAAAAAGAAAGACCGAATGAAGTGAGACATATTAGCCGAGGTCAAAGTAGGTAGAGTTGTCTTGACTAAGTTTACATAAGAAAAATTACCGACTCATTATGAGGTAACACATACACATGGTGTCGAAAGAATAGGTAAGTAGACGACTACCTGTAGATCCAACAAAGGTACAGGACCGATAATATTTGTCACGACGCTACTTGTAACCCCATGTACACAGAGAAAGTTAAGACCAAAGGAACCACACATACGGGTCGTCACCCTTTGGGATTTCTGAGGTGGTCTTTTAATGATTTCGATTAGTTACTTATATCATTTCAACGTCCTATATTTTAGTTGNCCGATAATATTTGTCACGACGCTACTTGTAACCCCATGTACACAGAGAAAGTTAAGACCAAAGGAGCCACACATACGGGTCGTCACCCTTTGGGATTTCTGAGGTGGTCTTTTAATGATTTCGATTAGTTACTTATATCATTTCAACGTCCTATATTTTAGTTGTGTGTCTTTAGGGAACGTAAGGATATGTGATTATTACTCTTTCATCTTTTTCTTTAATTCCTTTGTTAAGGTAAGTGGTAACGTTGCTTTTCTTATTTTATGAATCCTTATATAGATGGATTTCTTTGATTTCTGGATATATATCTTTTAATATTTTGTGACTACTTTTTTTAGTTTCTCCTGTGATTGTCTACCTCTTTATATGGTACAAGTACCTAGCCTTCTTAGTTATATCACTTTTACTCATATGATGGGTTTCGTTAAATGTTTAAGTTACGTTAGGGATAGTTCGATGGTCGGTGTAAAAAGTGTCTTGATCTTGTTTATTAAAGTTCTAAACATACCTTTATGTTTTTTGGAGCTTATCGGTTTCGTTAGAACTCTTTCTTCTTACCTTGACCTCCTTAGTTGAACGGACTGAAGTCCGAGATGATGTTTCGGTGTCAGTAGTTCTGTCATACCATGACCGTGTTTCTGTCTTTATATCTAGTTACCTTGTTTTATCTTTCGGGTCTCTATTTAGGTGTGTGTATACCTATGGAATAGAAACTGTTTGAAATTAGAGAATACAGAGGACGTTACCGTCCGACCAAGAAATGATGACCACGGTGTATCCTTCGGGGTAAAATCCGTATTTTTTATATTTATACTGAGAAATTACTTATAGGTAAACAGACTCACTTGACGTACCGTTATATATCAACAGAGAGTTAAGGCGTAACGGACTCTTCTAACAAAAGGAAGGACGGGATGTTCCCTACCGTTGTTAGGTAGGTCCGTCCTCTGTCAAAGAGAGACGAACAAGAACCTAAGTAGACCTCAAGGTTTTCCAACGAATTCGAGGGTAAACAGACAGACATCCTCCTACTACCCACCAACTTTATATGTACTGGAATCAAAACATTCAAAAGGAATTTTGAGGACCCATTTCGGCTACATAGTACATTCGATGTTTTGTAATTCCTTAGAATAGATTCGTAGTTACGTATTGTCTACCTCTAGGTCTACCTTAAACAGATTGTGTCATCACCAGTAATTCCTGAGGATTGAACGTGTTGTATACTGTTTCAGGAGGGTTGAATGTACTCAAACTGTCAGTGGAGCAATGATTTTTATTAGATTTTCATATGAATTAAAAATCTACATAATTACTACACGAAAAAAGATAATTATACGAAAAGTGGTCATACATATGGTTGTATTAGTATACATCAAAAGTCACTTAAAGTTTTATAGAGTATAATAACAACATCAAGTCGTACTGGGAAAACTCCTATAGATAGGAAGAGGTAAAGGGTTCTAGCACTGTCCGATAAAATCCGTGATTTTGATCCCTTAATTCCTCCTTAGTTGGGAGAAAGGTTCATGGTTTATTTGTCTTCAGATTTTTCTGAATGGTCACATGATGACGACGGAGAACCGTGGTGTGTTTCAACGACAACTCTCGAACCTGGACATGTCAGGCTACGTGAGACCTGGAGTGGAAACCCCACTCCAAGAACGACCAAGGTGGTTCATGTCCGACTTAACGTTGACCCAGGATTCCCGGAGACTCAGACTCGGTGGGTCACAGTCTTGAACGGGAAAAGTTACTTGTAGTACCGGTTTCCGTTGTTTCGATGTTGGTCACCGGGTTTAGATACATATGTAGACAAACAGAACGTCATGCACAACTCGACAAACAGACGTAAATTACGGGTTCTACCCGAAGGGTCCATCGCGATCACCATTTCTTGGACGGACGGTTACGTCTTCTGTGTTCTCTACGGTCAAGTTAGGGACCCAACCCTTCTAGGGGACCTCCTCCTGTACCGTTGGGTGAGGTCATAAGGACGGACCTCTTAGGGTACCTACTCCCTCGGACGTCCAATGACAAGTAACTGAAAGTTTCTCAATTCTGTCCTGACTGCACTGGATCGTACGTACGTTACGAGTTCTATAAAACGTATGAGACCTAAAGATCTAAAAGAACTATTTAACCTCTCAAATCGTTTTGACACTGACGTAGTCCCACTTCGATTTATTGGTTCGGGGAGATGAATGATAAAGAGGATATGGAGTCAGTGTTGAGTTAGTGAAGATAAACACTGGGGACGACCAAGAAGTGTCTGTGAACTTACAAGTTTAACCCCTGTTATATCTCTTATCTCTCCGACCTCCCTCACATTGAAGAATCCTCACTGTGTCTGGGTATCAAGTTATGTTTCCGTTTTCACTCAACCCTTATTTAATCCGTCCTTCCAGAAATGAATGAACCTCTAGCACATCTGTCTGTGTCACTCAATCCTATCGACTTGCTCGTCAGAGTTCGACCCTTTTTTCACTCCGGACTCGGTAGTTCTTTCTCCTCCATTTACCTAACAACCCTCAAAATCGACTGGTCTCTAACTTCAGGTCTCGTTTCTGCAGAATTATTGGATTCGATTACTTTCTGTGAAGTAGTCCGACTAAATTACTACTCTATGACGAAAGTCAATACATGAATTTGATACATGACTCTTATGGGGTGTTACATCATTTCATCAAATTTATACACTAAAAGAAGACAATTTATCTGTGACTTCCCCTTGATGGGTTCTTCTTCCCTTCAAAGTAGTTGTTGAAGAACCTCTACCTTCAGAAACGGGAATGAGGAAACAGTTCGGGCAGAGTATGAGATACAAGAATAAATCTGAAACAGTGGAGGGTAAACCTTAAGACCGGACACACAGAATGACTGAAATTAGACAGATAGTTTTACCGAGGGTCTTATTAGAAATTTTGATATTTAGATTAGTACGATGAGAGGGGAAGTCACGAAAGTTCAACAAGAATACTACTTCACAGTTTATGAATTACATGGGGGTTTACAGGAATTTACTACACCGGGGACGGACGGACAGATTGGTGTAAAGAGAGAGGACAGTCAGATTCAGGGATGGTGACCAGAATCCAGAAATTCGTATGACTCGAGGAAGACCGGGGATTTGAAAGTGAGAATTACCGGAAAGTCGGATCTGATAAAAGGGAGAGTCGTTGAGGATGAAGATGAATTCAGGACAAATAGAATTATGGAGTCGTGTTGGTAGTGATGGAATCCCTACGGAAAAAACTGAGTGATCTAATTTTTTTTTAAAAAAAAACGAAAATAAACAATAAAAACCAACATGATCCAGAAGGAACGACGTGCCCGAAAGAGATCAACGTCGCTCACTCCGGACGACAGATCAACGTCACGTGTCCGAAGAGTGACGTCACCGAAGAGAACAACACCTCGTACTTGAGCTCCCACGCACCCGAAGTCGTCACCACTGTGTGCTCGAGTCAAAGGGACATCGTACACCCTAGAAGGTCTAGTCCCTAGTTGAGTACAGGGGACTTAACCGTCCACCTAAAAATTGGTGGCCTGGTGCCCCTTCAAGACTGAGTGATCTAAGTCAGTCCTTAAGACAATATATGGAAAAGAAGTATGGTAAATTAAGTTGACATTAAATTCTAAAAATTACACCGATAAACAGTTATAAGTATATTACATGATCTGACACTTGAGGTAGTCCCGTCCGTACTTAAAGATTCCGTCGACGGACGAGATATCTTTAAGTCATTTGTTAGGGAATCATAGTTACACTCGTCATCTAGAATCTATGTTACCGTACCCGCCGTCGGTGACATCTGGGTTCTAAATTCGTCCATTTTTCCATCCGTACTTTATATTCTTGATTTACCTTACCTTTAATAACCCCCTATTTTTTATTCACTACTTTTATCTTGTCCGTGGTAGTCCCTACGGTCGGTCTAAAGTCAAGTATACATTAGGAACTAGATGACGAGAACGGGAAATCCTCACCATATAACTCCTCATAAGACTCGAACGTAATCTTGAGTCCACCTTTTCTTTACAGTAGTTAATTACCATAGAAAGAACCGTACCCTCTCACTTCATCAGTACACACACGATATCCAAACGGTACAGACAAATTTCCATAACGGTTCATTGACAAAAGGTTCTGAGTCAGACGGTCATTATGAATCATTTGGATCGGATGAAATTCTTATGGGTGACTCCTTCATGTATGAATGATTTGAATTCTTTTGTTTAAGTTTATAGTTTGTACTTTTGGTTTCGAGTTAGTTCGTCCTCTTTCCAATATCCACATTGTTGACTAAAGTGGTTCCCCGAAAATGAACACCACCTTGTGGCATCAATCGAAGGGGTCACGTTCATCGTATTACTATAATTGTAACAGCCCGAGGGGACCACTGAGTCTACCATTTCTTAGACGGACGTTACGTTCTCTGGACCAAAACTAGAGACCTAACCTTTCTAGAGGACTTCTTCCTTTACCGTTGGGTAAGGTCATAAGACCGAACCTCTAAGGGTTACTGTCTCTTCGGATCACCGGATGTTAGGTACCCCAACGTTTCTCAACCTGTACTGACTCGTTAAAAAAAAAGGGGTTGCAAATGGTATAAGGTCTGTTATACTCTAGCGAAATGTAAATTGAGTAAGTTTAGGAGTATCATAGGATACTCTATTTATAGTAATAGGGGTAAAATATCTCTCTAAGTCTCTCTAATCCATTAAATATTTTGGAGAATTTTGTGTCACGTTCTCGGTTCTAAAATTAACCCAAAAGTATATACACACACACACACATATAAACACACACACATATATACGTGTGTATATAAGAACTGTGAACAATGATTTTCAAGACAAAGATGTGTCGAAAAATCCTTCTGTAATTCTATATGTTTTCCATGTAGACACTTACTTCATTTAAGAAGGATTAATTCTTGTTTACATGGTTATGAAAAGAACTTTATCACTTTCTATATTAAAACGTGGAGATCTTCCTGTCGACTTTCCTTATCGAACAATGTTTTGATACTATTAAAAATAAGTACTTCAATAAAAAAGACAGTGACGGTTTACTAATTAACTACCAAACAAATTAATGGGAAACTGCGTAGGTTCATTTTGATTAGTCGTACTATAAAGATCTCAGTAGTAAAAGATTAAAAATTATTTATCATGACACACTGAAAGGGTTAGCATTTTATCAAAATTTGAAGGTATTCTTAAGAACTTTTACCATTGAATATCGGTATTATATATATATATACACACATATATACACACACATGTATATATATACACACACATGTATATATATATATATTTAAAAACTTCACGAGACAATAAAACTAACTCAGTTCTAGAGAATTCCTTGATAGATATATTACTCCGGATAGAACTCTTTACTGACATCAACTATATTTATACGGTATCGGTGTTTTTCATTTTTAAGGAATTTAGAAATATTCTCCTTTGTGAAACTATTATTCTTGAGGTATCGGAGTCAGTTCTAGTTGATAAAAAGACTTTATTTTTATATCGTCGGAAGTCCTGATGAACAGAATATAAAAAGTATTCTTTTTCTTTATAAGATTTTACTGTTCGTTTATGGTATCCGACCTATACTACTGATACAGACCTGTTTAATAAAATATGTTCACCTTTCTTAAAGAAAACGACATAGTCCTTCTATAAGACGGTTATTGAGAATAGTTAATAAGAGAGAGAAGTAGAAAGAGACAGAGACACAGAATAAAAATTTTTAAAACATTTATTATTGAATCATGGAGTTCCCTGGAACAGGACAATGGATTGGGTTAAGTGATGTGGGTTCTGACTTGAATCTTCTCTCACCTACAAGACAACACGATATGACGGTGGTCCTTCATGTATTAACTAGTTAATTAAAAAGTCAATTAGGTGAGGGTCAACTAGTACAAGCGAGACCGAAAAATGTGGACCATAACAGTTACACAAAGACATTTTCCGGTTTATTATTTATAAAAACTGTTAACCCAATATATCAGATATCGTGTTGACAAATCGACACTACAACACCTTACTCTCACCAGTATCTGTTATACGTCTACTCGAAAATTTTACCCTGACACAAAGTTATATTGAAATAAATGTCTTGTCTCTATATATACTGGAGGTCCAAACGGTTGAAGACGAAACATGACAGTGAACCCGGCTCTAAGTGATGAAGGAGGTAGGTTCCAATTCTAACACGTCATCTTTAGGGTACTCGATGTAAAAGATCTGTTCTAATTCCAAAAATTACCACGATTTGTTTAATAGTGGTCAGAAGATAAATCCTAGACTTTTTCTGGAAACGTTATGGTGTGTTATCTACCTTAAAGAAGAACAGGGAGTAAACGGGAAAGGAGGAAGGAAGAAAGAGAAGGGACAGAGGGGTAGAGAAAAAGAGTATGGTTATTTATAAAAAACTTCGGTTCTATATACATTCCGAGATCCCTATTGAACAACTTATTCTAGATCCAAAGACTCCCCTCCTTCACTTATTTCTCTGGTAAAGGTATTTTATTAGCTCTATAATGTCATCTTCATACTTTAATATAAAATACTTGTTTGACGGAGTCGAAACCTCCTTGTTACCGATTCGAGTCTTGATTTTCTGGTTAGGTCCGGTTATAGTCTCTTTCCATCAGACCTTTCACAGGGTCCTCTGTTCCAAAGTATAGTGTAGACCTCCATACTCTTTGGTGAACCTCGAGCAACCTGACGTTCTTGTGTCTCATACTCTACCGGAACCACTTCCCACTTCGACTTCTCCGTCAGATCCTGATTTGGCACTTCCTGGAAGACCCGTGGAATTAAGTCCGGTGGAGGAGACACGTACCTTAAGAGGTCCGTTCTTATAACCTCCCCCATCGGTAAGGGAAGAGGTCCCCTAGAAGGACTGGGTCCCTAGTTTGCGACCAGAGGACGTGACTTCCGTCTAAGAAATGGTAGACTTTCCACCGTCTAAGAAATGGTTGTGGTCCCTTCGGGAGTCATAATTATCCTATCGAATTTTTCAGAGAATAAAAGAAAACACTAGGGTTTACAACCAAAGAACACACGCACGCACGCACGTACGATCCAGTGATTCACCACAGAGTGAAGCGCTAGAGTACCTGACAACGGGCGGTTCGAGGAGACAAGTACCCTAAAGGGTCCGTTCTTATGATCTCACCCAACGGTAAAGGAAGAGGTCCCGTAGAAGGACTATGTCCCTAGTTCGGGTCAGAGGACGTAACCGTCCGTCCAAGAAATGACGACTTGGTGGTCCCTTCGGGCTAGGGTTTACAATGGGGAAGTCAGATAAATGGTGTGATAACGGTCTTACTAGTGTCAGATCCAGTACAGTAAGTACATATAGGGGTGAATTTAAGGAAGTCCCCTATGAGTAACGAGAGTCTTAATAAAGGTTGGAGAATTATACTGGGGTTTAGGGTAGTACTACACCGGGACTGATACAGAGGTAGGAGTAGAAAACAGTCGAAGTAGAGACATGAGACAAATAAGAAAATAAATCTGGGGATTAGCCTCTTCCGTTACTGTGGGGTGAGGTCCTGAGAACGGACCTTTTAGGGTACCTCCCTCCTCGGACCACCCGATGTCAGATACCCCAGAGATTCTCAGCCTGTGCTGACTCGCTGAAGTGAAAGTGAAAAGTGAGAGTACGTAACCTCGTCCGTTACCGTGGGGTGAGGTCATGAGAACGGACCTTTCAGGGTACCTACCTCTTCGGACCATCTGACGGAAGATACCCCAACGTGTCCCAGCCTGTGTTGACTTCGCTGAATCGTCGTCGTCGTCGTCTGGGGATTATAGTAGATTTTCATAAGAATATAATGGAAAACAATCCAAATAAGGATATAAACGGTATTTGTGGGATATCGGAAACAACGATAACTTTTGTCACAGACAACAAAATTAATGTAAAAGATTATGGAACAAATAACCATATCTTTACGTTGACTAAAAACGTACAACCAGAAGACAGATCATAAGGGCGTCTTGAGAGGATAATTAAACCTATCAAAACGTAAGAAAAACCCCAAAAGATTTATCCGTCAAATATAGTTGATGTTCAATAAATCGAAAAGAAGGTAAATAAAGAAAATACACGAACGTAAGAGAACACGAAAACTTGACGGATCATGAAAGTTATCTCATACCCTAGCTACAACATCATTATCTGTAAAAACAAAACGAGGACTAAAATAAATAAATAAATAAATAAAAAATTTAAAAATAAAAATGAAATAAATGTTATGACATAACCAAAACGGTATGTAACTGTACTTAGGTGGTGTCCACATGTACGCTAGGGTTTGTACTTGGGGGGAGGGTGGAGGGAGGGGTGTTGTAGGGAGACCCAGTAGGGACACGTGGTCGGGGTTCGTACGACATAGGACGTAACCTGTATCTGACCACTAAGCTAAGAATTTCCTGACTAAAATGTAAGTATAACTTATACGACAAACAAAATCCCAAAAAAATAGTTTAATTAAAATTGTGTTTGATTGCAAAGTAACATAACTAAAGGGTGTGCTCAGATACCTCTACTAGTACATTACATTTCACTTCTAATTGTATTTGTCTAAAAGATTACAACTAAGTTAACACTTATAGACTTTATGTATGTCGAAAAATTTTTGTGTAATTACCTAATATAGAGAATTATAAAATAAATCTAAAGTCTAAATACAAGTATTAACTCTAATCAGACATAAAAAAATAAGAGTATTCAAAGAATAGGTGAAAATTCCCATTCAATTACGACTGAAGTATTTTATTAAACAGAATACCTCTTACGGAAGAAGATGTTGAAGATCTTCCGAAACACTTTATTACCTGCATTGACGGAAATTTAAAACCGTCTTAAGTGGAATTTTGGTAGACTTGGACCGCAAAATAAACACCCATATATAATTGAAGCACAAATTAAAAATTTTTGTCAAATTCCTGAGTGGAAAAGATACGAAACGAAATCACTTCAATAAAAAAGGGACCTTAAAAACTGGATTCAAAAGTTTATATAAGAATAACAGAAAACACGTCGAAACAACATTGTCAAGTAAGTAAAAATTCATAAAAATAAACACCAAAAGAACAACAACAACAACAACAAAAAGGAGTAGTCATAACACACTCTAAATCTTGAAAATAATCCAGAAAGGAATCTGGTTTTAAGTCGAAACAACTACAACTGACTTTCTTTTTGTCATGGTGGATCTACAAGTTTTAATACAAAATAAGGTGTCTGAATGACTCCTGTATTTGGACCCTCTGTCGGAGAGTCTATCGAGACTCCCTGACAAGGGTTCTCTATTACCTTCCCGGTCATATACTCAAAACGTTTGTTTTGTTTTGTTTTTTTAGGATCCATTAGCCTCGTAATTCTCCAATGATAAATTTCTTTTTGGTCTGTAGAGCTCAATTATTTAAATCGTGAAAAGATACAAACCCTTCTATGTCCTCAGCCGAGTAACTTAGCAAGGTAACTACACGTGGAATTGATAGATTCCGACCCGTCGATTGTGAAGTGAAAAGTATTCTTTTACGGGACAACACAACTTTGAATAACTCTGAACTATTTTACCGGATTTCACACCGGTCAAAATCATTTACAAGATCCAAGTCACTTTTTACATATTGACATGTATACATATATATATATATACAAAATAATTTCATCTCAACTAAATGTTACACAATTAAGAACGACATGTCGTTTCATTGAGTCAATATGTGTGTATATATAAGAAAAAGTATTACCAAATAAGGTCCTCTAACCTATCAAGGGACAAGGTATCTCATCCTGGAACAAACAGTTAAGATTTACATTATCGAACGTAGATGGTTCGGGTTTGAGGGTCAGACAAGGAGGGTAAAAAGGGGATTTTACATACAAACATTCCTTATACATGATCGAAACATATGGACCGAATATCACAAATATTAAAAGTAATGAAACTTGGAATAATCAAGACAACAAGTCAAAAACACAAATGGCCCCTAACAAAAGAACTCGATATTTACTGATTCACAATTTACCACCTTAATGAAAAAACGACAAGACAAATAATTAAAAAAACGTACTATAGAGAAATTTATAACGACATTCTTAGGCGGATGGTTACGTCCTCTGCGTCCTCTGTGTCTAAGTTAAGGACCCACTAGAGACCCAGTCCTTCCAGGGGACCTCCTCCTTCACTGTTGGGTAAGATCATAAGAACGGACCCTTTAAAGGTACTGTCTCCTCGGACCTCCCTATCAGGTACCTCAGCGTTTCTCACCCTGTGTTGACTCACTGACTCCGTGTGTGCGTATAACTATATATGTTTAAATCTTTTCAATATACAAAGACTAAATTTAAAAACTAAATTTGAAAAGTAGTTATACGTTTACAAAGACAACTTTCATTCCACACCGGAATCAGATTGACGGATTGTTTTCTTTTAATTTAAGGGAATCTCCTTTTTGACGTCGTCTGTGAGATGTTACAATATATGTCACAAGTCATAATTTTTACATCTCTGATCGATTCACTGTTTTACTATTTTTTTTTTCGTTACATAAAAAAAATTAAATAAAAAAATTTTAAAAATAAAAATGAAATGTTATGACATAACCAAAACGGTATGTAACTGTACTTAGGTGGTGCCCACATGTACACAAGGGTTTGTACTTGGGGTGAGGGTGGAGGGAGGGGTATTGTAGAGAGACCCAGTAGGGGGACGTGGATGTATATGTGTTACTTCATAATGAGTCGGTAATTTTTCGTTACATAAATTATCTTTATCTGAGTATCCACTTGATCTAAAACCTTCATAAAATACACTGGAGATTTTATTAATACTAATTATATAAGTTCTTTTGTGTACAGTTTCACCTCTTAAAGTGTTCTCTTAATCAAATAGTCGAAAATCTAAAGGGTAGAATGTTTCACACCCTAATCCTTTTACATAGACTCTTTCTCTGTACGTCTTACAGTCCGAATTGGAGACATCAAAGAATTTGAAGCGTTAAAACCAGGGAGTCCAGGAACGACTCAACCATCGTAATTTGAGGTAAACAGAAGGATCGTAACACTCTTACAATTTCCCAATCTTAACGATGAAAGACTTTCTAGAGATCCAACTGTTGTTAATACACACGCCCGAATCAGTGTATGTTGAGAAACCACTGGAGTACCTGACGTCGGGTGGTCCGAGGAAACACCTAAAAAGGTCCGTTCTTATGATCTCACCCAATGGTAAAGGAGGAGGTCCCCTAGAAGGGTTGATTCCTTAACTTGAGCGCAGAGACAGAGAACGTAGAGGACACAACCGTCCACTTAAGAAGTGGTGACACGGTGAATTCTTCGGGGGACTATCGTTAATGTATAACCGTTTATAAAGTTCCTCTCTGTCTTGTCTCTTACAGTACCGGAGTAGTCTCACAAAGAGAGGACAGACAGCACATCCGACAAAGTTCAAGACCTACAGTTACGTCGAGAGATCGTACAAGTTTGTCAACCAATAGGTAAACGTAATGTCAGTTGTTAATAAGGACTACCTTCCAATCAGAAAATGTTTGAGGAAATGGTATCTGTTTTCACCCTTAGCAGTCATAAAAGGAAAATTGTACTATTCAATTAACTAAAAATAATCAAAATTGATGTTTATATAACTCCACGTAACAACACTGAAAAAGTCAGGAAAAAAAAAGAGGGAAATTATAGAGAAAAGTCAAAAGAGATGGATAAATTTCATATTACATTCTATATATGTAAAGATTATTAAATTGCCAAGGGAACTTTTAAAATTGTAAGTATAAACTAAATTTACATCAGATTTCAATAGAACAGACAGAAGACTTTGTTTAGTTCTTAAAGTTTATAATTATAAAATAAAAGTATATGGAAGGGAGGACTCAATTTATGAAATTAATAAACGATAAAATCAAAGAGAATAAATAAATTAGGGAGTTGTATATGTAATCATAATAAAGTACGAATAATAAAGTATAAAAGTAAATTGTACGAATGGAAAAAAAAAAAATAGTAAGAACTTGTAGAGTTTAAGAGGAGACTATATTAGACTATAACCATAAACAAAGAACTCCGAAATAAAAGACATCTGAATTCACTCTCATATAACGACCATTTCTTCAAAGATCTAAAGACAAACAGATTTTGTTACCTAAAGTTGCATATGTGACATCTTGAGACCCCTTGTGTTCTATGAAAGTCTCCTAAGTATTTTGAGAAAAGTATTTTTATGATTCTAGAATAAACGTAAAAGATGAAATAACTGTACTCGTGTCCACAACTTTTCGTCACCACCAATTTTGAAGACCGAGGAATCCTTACCAAACTACTTTGTCATTTTTAATGATTAAACTAATGTAAAATTGTGAACTTTTGTATAAAAAAATAAAAAATAAAAAGTTCCTTCTCTTTTACGTATTTCGTAAAACGTATGATTTTTCATGTATCCAACAGACCCCGCCCACCCCCCTTCGTAAGTAGGTCATCAAACTTTTACTCTACTTATTTGATGAAAAGTACCTTGTGAAGAAAAAAAATTTTCTTGTTGACAGTCCGTTGGATAGTAATAAATTTAAATCCCCTGAACCGTCTTTTAAATAGAAGTTGTTTCACATTTGGACGGTGAAGTTCCTTTTGTCGGTCACTACGAGACTATTTACAAATTGTTGATCGGGAGTCCCCTGTTTCTTTCAAGGGTTAAACATCTAATTATCGGTTAAAACCACCACATTTATGAGGGTCACACCAACTAAAATTTGATGAACTACAGTGACTGTGTGTTGTGTCACAATTCTTATCCATTAACCCAGAGTATTTGGTAACGTTTGATTGATAACGTGTGATGTCTTTTGTCACGGTCACTATGTTAATCTCTAAGATTCACCTTTAACCCGAAGGGACCACCGAGTCTACCATCTCTTAGACGGACGTTACCTCTGGGTCCAAGTCAGGGACCAAACCTTTCTAAGGGACCTCTTCTTAGGTGAGGTCATAAGAACGAACCTCTTAAGGTATCTGTCTCCTCGGACCGTCCGATATCAGGTACCCTAATCATAGGTGGATGTACTCGGATTGTCGAAGGGTTATATATTTCTGAAAAGACCTTTCTAACAATCTCTATAATTGTTTATATTAAAAAGATAACACATTACTTTACACAGTTGTAAATCTTCCAGATTTATTGAGTGACTAGGTTATAAAAGGTTTACTGGTTACATACGATAATCGTGTAGAACGGACCTATTTTCTAAATAAGTTTTAAGTTCTCTCTGTTTAATGAAATTACACCGTCTCATTTCTAATAAAAAACTATACCAAAGTCTAAGATATAATGTTGATTGGAAATTCTTTGATGGTGAATAGTTCGAAACCGAACCATAGTTTAATGGAATTTTTCTGATAATTTTACGAAGAGAGAAAAGATTAATATATAAATTTAAAAGAAACCCGAAAAGACCACCGAGTCTGATATTTCTTAGACGGACGTTACATCCTCTGGACCCAAGCTAGGAACCCAACCCTTCTAGGCGACCTCCTCCCGTACCGTCGGTAAGGTCATTATAACGGACATCTTAAGGTACCTGTCTCCTCGGATTACCCGATGTCAGGTCAGGAAGTTGGTTTAGTTACACAGTGTTATCTTCCTTGAAAACAAAAGTTTTACCTTCCTTTTCAAGGTTCAGGTCTCACTGATAATAACAATAGTAAGTCAACGAGTCAACACAGGTTGAGAAACGCTGGGGTACCTGACGTCCTGCGGTCCGAAGGGACAGGAAGGGACGTCAAACGAGTTTGAGTACAGGAAAACTCAGCCGCTGTGGTAGGTTGGAAGAGTAGGAGACAACGGGGGAAGACGAGTAAGGGAGTTAGAAAGGGTGTTAGTCCCAAAAAACAAAAAAGGGTTACTCAGTCGAGAAGTGTCGTCCACCGGTTTCATAACCTTACTAATATCTCTTATTGTTCTCCCAGTGTCGACTTAATGAGAGGGATGTCCACGTCACAACGACGATTCAGTGAAGTCAGCACAGGCTGAGACACGCTGGGGTATCTGCCGTCGGGTGGTCCGAGAGGACAGGGACCCTAAGAGGTCCGTTCTTGTGACCTCACCCAACGGTAAAGGAAGAGGTTACGTACTTTCACTTTTCACTTTCACTTCAACGAGTCATCCCAGACTGGGAATCGCTGGGGTACCTGACGTCGGATGGTCCGAGGTGGTAGGTACCCTAACAGGTCCGTTCTCATGACCTCACCCCGCGGTAACGGAAGAGGCCACGTCACAATTCTGTCTCGTTTGGGAACTACAAGGGTTACCAGAGCTACGTCCCCTTCCAGAAATCAAAACCTCCACTCGTTTCGTTTCACGGAATTTCTGTCGGTCACGTCGGGAAGTGAGACAGAGTTTACCGACGTAAGTTTGGAAAATCCTGTGAAACTCCTAGTAAGAAGATTCTTGTCGAGAGTAAATTAATTTAAGTAAAAAATTGACTATTTATGAAGAATAAATTAAATGCACAAAGGACCTGAACAAACCGAAATAATCTTATCGGATATAAACTAAAATTCAAGGGTCATCCTTCTTTGATCTAAACAAATCAAGGAAAACTTTACCGGTTCGTATCTGGTGTCGGTTTAAACATGTATTATTTGTTGACTACCAATTAATTAAAAGAGAAGAGATCTCGGACCAAATACCGTGTTTCATCTATGAGATAGAAAGAATGAATAGATTATTTTCAAATGGGAACAGACATTATGGGTCTTTAAATATCATTACTTCTTTTATCACGTCTTTGTTTATATTGATGGACTATAAGGGTGATTCTGTTACCCATCTCAACGTTTTCAAACTAACATACAGTCAACAAGTCCTCAATGTTCTGTAAAAAGAAACCCTCTTTTATAGGATGTCTTATAAATACATAGAACCACTCCAGTTCAGATTTATATAGACTTATATAATAACATATTTATGTTATTATTACATCACAAAGACTCCCTTGGCATATAAGTTTCAACAGACAGTTTGTTCGTCGGGTACGGTCATCTGTTCGTCAACTAGAAAAGGTAATTATACGACGGAAGACCCATCATTTTTGTCTCTGAGAGACTCTAGATTCGGTACCTTTTACAAGACTATATCCTTGAACTCGATCTGTCCTTTAACCCTGTTCTAATATCTCTTCTCTATCACTAAGACTATTCCTCCTCTAACCCCGAAGGGTCCACAGTGATCTCCACTTTTTTTTTTTGTTTGGGTTTTTGTTTGTTTGTTTTTTTTTGACGGACGGTTACGTCCTCTGAGTCTTCTGTGTCCAAGTTAGGGACCCAGTCCTTCTAGGGGACCTCCTCATGTACCGTTGGGTGAGGTCATAAGACCGGACCTCTTAAGTTGTCTGTCTCCTCAGACCATCCAACGTCAGGTACCCCAGAGTTTCTCAACCTACGTTGATTCGTATCGTGTCGTTCCTCCTCGGACTCCTTTCTCCACACCTGTCTTTAAGACCTTCATCTGTTTACTCGTACCTAAACTCAAAAGATGATCCTATTACAACTTCCCTTGTGACTCAAGGTCCAACCAGTCAGAGGCACCACTGGTGGAAAATAAAAAGACGATACACCCGGGGTGTAAAAGAGAGGAACTAGAGACCTAGGATTTGTGATCGTAAGTAGTATCTGTACACGGAATTATATAAACTCCATGACGAGTCCCTTAGTCCAGTTTCGTCTTTTACAGTACAACAAGTTAAAGATTATCTAGGAGTATAACTGAGTAGTCGTGATTTAAATCTCAAGTTGTGAATTCATAAATCTTTTAATAAGTTCCATCTTTTAATTGGTAATATTATAAAACAAAGATCAATTGTTTCTCACTCGGACCGTCAGGTACCCTAGTGTTTCTCAGTCTATACTTACTCGTTGACTCGTGTGTATATCGGTATATATTCAGACACGAAACTCGAAACAAGATAGTCAAAGAGAATAGGAGTTATAAAAGTACCGGTGTTGTTATGTTGGACCCGTAGTCCCTTTTTTTTTTTTCTAACTCTTGTGTTCTAATTAACATCTCTTTGTCAACTTATACTAAAAACATAGAGGTGAAACAACTAAAAGGATTTATTGTTCAAAATCACTTACGAAAGTTCTCTGATTATGGGACCTCAACGGACAAGACGATTGTGATCACCGAAAACCATCCTTAATGGTTTTAGGTACTGTATGAATTTTACTTTCAATAAAAAAAGGAAGATGACCTGTTTTCTTTAGTTTTATCTACCCCATTTTATCTATTACTATATCCTTTTAGGACTCTTTGAGTTTCCGATTGTAAGTAATGTAGTTTACAACAAATATCCATCCTCCCTTAGTTGAACTAGGGCGTTATGTTGTTAGAGTAAAGGGTGATTTGTTTGTTGGTTTCTTTTTGTTTTTCGGGTGTATAACAAACCACCACCAAATAAACGATTCAACTAGACTGAGAACACTAAGTTACCGGACATCTGACGGTCCGAGGAGACAGGCACCCTAAAGGGTCCATTCATATGACCGCACCCAACGGTAAAAGAAGAGGTCCCCTAGAAGAACTGGGTCCTTAGTTTAAGTCCAGAGGACTTAACGTCCGTCTAAGAAATGTCTGACTCGATAACAAATGATTTCAAATAAAAAGTAGTGGTACGTCTATCTTCATCCAAGGATTGTCGTTACTCGATCCTCATCTCTTTTACTTAGTGTGTTATATACAGAAAACGAGACAAATCAGAATTCCGGATATGAAAAAGTAACATTTATTTCTATCGTTGTAAGACACAAAAGTACGAGTAATTAGTCGGTCATTAAAGTAACTAAGAAGGACAATTTGTTGAGATAAGTCTTTTCATGGTTCTATCGTCTAAGGGATGAATGTCTTGTTGGTATGTACATCGTTACTTCTAAATAGTTTTTCGTGTGTTAGACAAGAAAAGACGGAGGTAGGAAAACTGTCTCATAAAATCGTTGTGACGACTCATGTAACCACGAAATATTATCCTTCTATTCTTAACGTAATAAAAAGAAACCATTCTACTTTATAATATTATTTCTCAATTTAATTACTTTTAAATAAAAAGAAAATTCTTGTTCGTGATACATAATTAGACACGAGTCAAACAACCGAATTTACCTTTACCCCCCCTAAAATTAGAAAAGTTTAAGTAAAATTTAAATATTTGTCATTTGAAGTCAAAAATACAACGTACCAAGATACTCTAAATTGTTTACGTGTCTCAGGGTATTGGTACTGGTATTAGTTCTAAGTCTTGTTAAATTGTGAGAGGGGGTTCTACAGGAGTCTGAATGTGAAATATCAATCTTTATTAACTACGAAAACTTGACACCACGACCTCTTCTAAGAACTTTCAGGGAACCTGACGTTCCTCTAGGCTGGTCAGTTAGGATTTCCTTTAGTCAGGACTTATAAGTAACCTTCCTGACTACGACTTCGAGTTTGAGGTTATGCAACCGGTGGACTACGCTTCTTGGTTGAGTAACCTTTTCTGGAACTAGGACCTTCTCTAACTTCCGCCCTCCTCTCCCTCTGCCGTCTCCTACTCTACCAACCTACCGTAGTGGCTGCACTACCTGTACTTAAACTCATCCGAAGCCCTCAACCACTACCTGTCCCTTCGGACCACACGACATCAGGTACCCCAGCGTTTCTCAGACTGTGCTGACACGCTGATTTGACTTGACTTGACTTGACTTGGTGACTAGACAAGAGATGGGTATTTCAAAATATTAAGGGTCTTACAGTTTATTTTGATAAGTATAAGTATATCATACACTTGAAAAATCAGGTTGAACAAAGTTGGTCATATAAACTTTAAATATACAACAACATCTATGGTACGGGGGGGGAAAAAAATTTTAAGTCATTCGGTAAAATAAGAGTTCATCAAAAGGAAATTTATCTCAATTATGTCAAACTGATAAGTAAGAGATCTACTTCCTGTACACCCAACGAAGATCAAAACCACTTACTTTGACGACATTTGTAAACACCCGTCCAAAAGTACACTCGTACAAAAATAAAATGAACATATTTATGGATACTCATCCTAAAGACCTATCTTTCAATGTCGTACAAATTGAAATACTCTTTGACTGTTCTATAAAAAGAATCACCGACACGGTAAACGTAAAGATGGTCATTACGGACTCTAAGGATGAACGAGAAAACATAGAAACGGTCTTGAATCAAAACGTCTACAGAAACAACAAACAAACGACAAAATAAAATTATCTACTCAAGAAAGGTGGAGCACATACGTCAGTACAGGTTGAGAAACACTGTGATATCTGACATCGGGTGGTCCAAGGAGACAGGTACCCTAAAAAGTCCGTTCTTATGACCTCACCCAAAGGTAAAGGATGAGGCCCCTTAGAAAGACTGGGTCCTTAGATTGGACCCAGAGGATACAGAGGACGTAACGTCCAACCAAGAAATGGGTGACTCGGCAGACCTTCTGGGGTTACCTACCCATCACTTCGGAATGAGACAAAATTCAAACATAAAGGTACTACTCAGAACTACAACTAACAAAGCCTACGGGAATAAACGACAGACATATAAAATAAACCACTTGATAAACAAATGTAGAAAAGGAGTAACAACAACTCAAAAGAATAGTAACTCAAAATATTCAAGAAGTCCATAAGAGTCCTCTTCCTTTACCGTTGGGTGAGGTTACAAGGACGGACCTCTTAGGGTTCCTACCCCCTCGGACCACTCGACGGTGGATACCCCAGCGTGTCTCCGCCTGTACTGACTTCGCTACGTCGAAGTCAGTATAACTCGTACTCGTACATAACTTGAGTACGCATGCATAACTCGTACATAAGAGTTATGTTCAAGAAACAATCCTTTAAACTTTATAAAAGAGACTCGAACACCGAACAAAAATAAGTAAGGGACAGAAAGTTTCTGGTTTATAAAAATTAAAGTTACTGGATTAATTAGTATAAAAAGAAAATACCCGACACATAAACTACAGTATAGATACATGAGTCACGGATTGGACTCTACAGCTTCTAAAAGAGAATGTCAAAATATAAAATGTAAATACAGATACTAGGTAAAACTTAGTTACAAATGTATTCTACATATTATATATAATTCTAAATTTTTTTATTATACCTACTGGATAACAGGGTCGTGGTAAACACCTTCTGACAGTAAAGGAATGGTTTAACCGAAACGTGAGAAAAAGTTTTAAGTCAACGTGAAACCACACATTCAACTATAGACCTAAGATAAGACTAGGTAAGTAAATATACGTGTAAGAGAACGGTTTTGGTGTGAGAAACTAATGACAACAAAGATTACTTAAAATTTAATTCATGACATTTAGGATAAAACAAAATAAAACTTTAAAACTGGTAACAGTAAGGAACTAAAAGACATTGATACTTTATGGAGAAAGGTAGGAAAAAGAAAATGAGTTAGATATATTAACATAAATTTAACACTAAAATGTCGGTCGAATGTCAACTCAGAAAAACTTTTCAGGTCAGACTATTAAAAATTATCAACAGAAATTTCGTCAGTGTAATTACGTTATTAAAGATACCAAGTGGTTCAGTTAGTAAAATAATGAAAAGATAAAAAGAGGAGACTATAAACAAGGAAAGTCTAGAAGAAAACCCACAAACTTAAAAAATTTCGTTAATTATACATAACTACAAAACCACGATGACGAAACATGATAAAAAATTACCAATGAGACCCTAATGTTATGTGTATCGAGTAAAAATATCAGTAGAATCTCAATTATAAAATGGTGAATCGTACTTTTTTATCTCCGAATACGTTGGTAAGTTCTCTAGTTGTTCTTTTCTGTCCCTTTTGTGATATCTAGTTAACCTGGATTGTATACATTTGTCTTTGTGATAGGTTTTTTGGATCTTATGTGTAAGAAGAGTTTATGCACACCTCGCAAGAGGTTCTATCTGGTGTACAATCCGGTACTTTGTTTAGAAGAGGGGATACAACATAAAAGGTTCATATAATGTAGATACATATAACTTTGTAAGAGGGGTCTTTTATGATATATAAAAATAATGTTGTTACTTTATATACAATTTTTGAACTCCTTTTTTTTTATTGGATAAGACAAAAGGTTTTACAAATGGTAAAGTCAATAAGGCAAAGTAAAGACTTCAAGATTCAAAGGAGACCACAGTAAAAGAAATCGGATTTCTCTAAAAGAAATACCCTTCTAGTTATCTCTGTCAAGAGAAGCAAAAGAAGTAGACTTCTTTCAAAAGAAGTAAAGAAGTAAACGGAAGTAAGAACTACCTCAAAAAAGAGATATATTTTAAGACCCAACTGTCAAGAAAAATGAGTCGTGAAATTTTTACAATAAACAAAACACAGAAAGTACCAAAGTTTTTAAACTTCAGTAAGTTTAGTAATGAGACGATACATATTTTACGTTATAGAGGAGTGGTGGGAGTGGTGTTGTCGAAAGTTCTAAAAAGAAAGAGAAGTCAAAAGTCGTCAAACTAATGTCTTAAAGATGTACACCAAAAGAGACTTACTAGATCAAACCCCAAACGGATCACAAAGTTGAACGTTCAAATATAGAAAGTGGTTTAATGAAGATATCTATTAAAAGACCTTCGAAATGTACGCAAGTAAGGATTATATTCTACCTGACTACCGAATACCAAACTATAGACCAGTGAAGACTTGGTGGCGATCGATAGTCATCGACTAGGGTCTTGGAAGAAAAAATTCGGAGTCGTTTCGGAGTCTTCATTGGTATCGGTCATTGGTCAGTCTATAACGAGTATTTAGCTTTGAGTAACGGTGTAACGGTGGAGTATTAGATCCCTAGGATTTTGAGGGGAGGATAATTCCGTCAAGTGATCCTCGATACCTCCGTCTAGTACAGGGAAACCAAGAACCACAATGAAAGTCATTCGGCTTAAAACTACGATACACTATTGGATGTTATACCCCACAAATTAAATGTTACGATATCACAAAAAACGACCTGACTTACATAAAATTTCCACGACAAAAATGTTGAGTACCGGGTGAAAGTCAGGTCGTCAGTCTCTTTGACTAGAGGTCAAAGTTTTGTAAAAAAGGGATCTCTTCTGGTCTGGTAAAATCACTGGAAAAGACAGACAGAAACAAGGTTTTGATTTTTTAATTTAGAAGGGAAGAGTCGTTGTCCTTACTCTCTTTTTCTTGCCTCAAGATTTTAATTCCGACTCTTTATTGGGTCCAAATCCTTACCTCCTCTTCAACCGTAAAACCCCTTTACCTTCTTTAATTTTACTCACTCCGTGAATCCTACCGATCTAGACCCCTTTTTCTTATCGGACCCCAAACCCACATATAGGATCGTTAGTTCCTTGATGGTGGACCCATATATTTCGTTGACTCTGGGACCACAAAGGACGATCTCCTACTACTCGGACTAACCCAAGAAGACATCTCCATGGTGGTAATTGGCATAAACAGAAAGGGAAAAGGAAAGACAAACAAACCTAGAGAATATCACAAGTATACAACCTCTCTGAAGAGAACCATGGGTCACGACTGGGTAGAGACACACGTCTGACCAAGGACCCTGGAGAAGTCAACTTTCACCACTCTTCTGGTCTTTCAACACAGACGTAATGATAGGTCATTCAGACTGATGAGGATTCGTTCTTACACCCATATAAAAGTAGGGAACCCAAGAAACTCCAATCGTGTATCTAAACCCTTTAACAGGAGACCAAAATACTTTGACATTCATCTAGTTGTAAACCCGAGTAAATGGGAAAAGATTTTACTTGTTCGAGGTTCACGGTATGACAAGTCAACCTCTTTAGTCTTCGACACTGTCTCCCCGTTCCTGAAGGTCAATACATCTCTTGAGTCTCGAGTCGGTGTCATACAGAGACTCGAATGTATTAAAATCGTGAATTAAAACTAACCAATTTAAAAAAACTTCGTTAGTATACTTCACAACCTTCCATGGAAAGAAACTATCCCAAAACTCCAAAACGAACACCTCACCAAAAAAAAAAGACTTTAAATCCCCGTTTATCTAATAGAACTCCTTTGTCTACTGGTAAAGAAAGGAAGTCAAAATAATGGGTAACACATACATACATCGATTAGGAGTCCATAAGAATAAATGTAGAACCCTTACTTACAGGTGAGTCGTCGACTTCTATTACAGTAGACGACATTGTCGTCGACAAAGAACGGTCCACACTCCGTCCTCCAAATCTATAATAACGAGAATTACGTATTTAATTTTTGTAACACTTTATAAAAACCGCTCTCTATATCTCATGTTTAATTCTTCGAATCGTCGACAAACATCTGACGTCTAGAACCATAGGTAAGACGATTCACCTCTAAACAAAGAAGAAGACCTATAAAAAACTCTTATGTTAGAATATGAAAACCGTTTACAGAAAAAAAGAAAATTAGTCCTCGTATACAGGTTGAGGATCAAGTAAGTTTTTGTGATCCTTATACTGAATTATCACAAATAGTTTAAATTTGGTTGTTGGGTCAGAAAGACAAAAACTGATTTTTGTTATTAAAGTTCACCTCATTTGACTGAATGGAGAGTGGTTTTAATTTGTCTTTTTTTTTTAATACGAACGAAACCATCGTCTGACTCTTGTATACAACTTAGTTACTTTTATTCATTTTATTGATCCCACTAAGTTTCAAACAGGTGTAGACCCTTGTGTAGTACAAAACCGTCCTTGTATCTACTCGTCGTTAGAATCCTAAGGTAACGTTTAATACTATTAAACGTAACCTTTAATAGAAAGGTCAGTGACTAAGCCTATGATATGTTACTTGACATAATAGGTTCCGAGAGGTCTCCTTGTCTTTGTTATCCTACATATATAGAGATAGAAACCCCCGAAGGGTCCGTCGAGTCACCCTTCTCTTAGACGGACGGTTACGTCCTCTGTGTCCTCTGGACCCAAGCTAGGGACCCAGTCCTTCTAGGGAACCTCCTCCTGTACCGGTGAGTGAGGTCATAAGAACGGACCTCTTAGGGTACCTGTCTCCTCGGACCGCCCGATGTCAGGTACCCCAGTGTCTCTCAGTCTGTGCTGACTTCGCTGACTCACACGTGCGTGCGTAGAGACGGAAGTACAAACAGACAGACAGAGAGATAGCTCTCTAACTAAATTTCATTAACTGAATGTACGTCTTCAGTTTTCAGGACTCCCTTTCGTCCATCTGATCTCTTGCCCCTTCATGACCACTAGGATTCGACCTCCTGTCAGACCTCCATCTTAAAGAAGAGAAAGTCCAGAAGTCGAACCAAGTCAAGTCAAGTCAGCGAGTCAGCACAGACTGAGAAACGCTGGGGTACTTAGCGTCGTGCGGTCCGGAGGGACAGGTAGTGGGAGAGGGCCTCAAGAGAGTTTAAGTGTAGGTAGTTCAGCCACTACGGTAGGTCGGTCGAGTAGGAGACAGCAAGGGAAGAGGAGGACGGGGGTTAGGGAGGGTCGTAGTCTCAGAAAAGGTTACTCAGTTGAGAAGTGTACTCCACCGGTCTCATGACCTCAAAGTCGAAATCGTAGTAAGGAAGGTTTCTTGTGGGTCCCCACTAGAGGAAGTCTTACCTGACCAACCTAGAGGAACGTCAGGTTCCCTGAGAGTTCTCAGAAGAGGTTGTGGTGTCAAGTTTCGTAGTTAAGAAGCCGTGAGTCGAACCAATCTACTCCTATGAGACGAAACGAGTCTCGACTCACTAAATTTACAATTAGTATAGATTTTTAATGGAAGTGTCATTGCATATCTAACGGTAAACTGGTTTGTTGACGGAAAGTTTCGGATCGGTTCACGTAAACGAGAAGGTTGAGAAAATTATGGTAAACAATTTTTTTGATGGGAAAGAAGTAACTTAACGGTTCCATGGAAACAGTTTTTAGTCAAACGACATAAAAACCCCAGATAAATATAACAACTAGACAAAACAACTAGAAAATTATTGATAAATATGAATATCATTATGGTGTGACATAATGACAACGAAATGTCTTTAGAATCTGAACCCATTTAACTCAGAAAATTAATAAAAGAAAAGTCTTTTAAAATGTGATGAGATCATAGAAACGAAAGGTCTATTCAAAAATTTTACCAACCACAGTTGTCTTTTCGAAAGTTCCCAAAATAACCCTAACACAATTTATAGTCTAGTTTATCCCTTCTTGACTGTAGAATTGGTATAACTGAAAAGATGAGATACTCGTAAGTAAGACGTACATAAAACTATAAGAAACAAAAGAAAGTAGTCACAAAATACCGAAAGGACGTATATGTAGGATATATAAGAAAAAATATAAATATACACTAAGTAAAAACTATTATAATATTTATGAAAAATAAATTTTAAGGTCGATGATTATAATCATGTATCCTTTAGTTGACTGAAAACATATGACCGGAACAAAGGGCTCAAGAACGAAATTGAGTGAATGATCAAGGTCCTTTAAAAATATCTGAAACCCCAAAAGGTGAATCTGTTAGTACAGTAGTCGGTTGTTTCCCTCAAAATACAGAAGGAAGTGTTATACATGAATGGAATGACTTGAACTATCCAGTAGATTATGTAACAACTTATACTCACCACTCTTCTTAGTAGGTACTGACCAGACTATGACTTCTATTTCGTAATTCAGAGCCGTAATTCACACCACAATCGACATCCAAACGGAATATATAGGAAACATTCCAATTTTTCTCAAAGTCAGAGAAGGTCCAAACCCCCTCAAAAATAGTACTTACCTGAAACTTCAGACAGTTCATTAAAAAAACGTGAATAATTATACTAATATATCACAAATAAAGATAATTGACTAACAATTGTAAATACTTACAATTTGATCGTAACGTCAGGATACTACTTGGGGTAAATCGGTATCACACAATATATAGTGACTCGAAAAATTTTAAAATTTATAATCAAAATAAAAAATCGAAGATACAAGTAAAGAATAAAAATTTAAATAAATAAAAATTAATCTCCTTTTAACGAAATGTTACCACATAACGAAGGACGGTATACCGTTACGTTTAGTCAGTGTTAACATGTATATAGGGGGGGTGAACTCAGAGGGTAGGAGGGGTATATGGTAGGGAGATCCAGTAGTGTCTCACGGTCCGACTCGAAGGACATAGTGACTCAAAACAAAGTGTAAAACAATCTCTAGAAACGAAGACACAAGTACTCACTGCAACCAGAAGTCAAAAGAAAAAAAAATATTACAAAAAATGAGACCAAAACTATAATCTCATTAACACTGAAGTATCCTGAAGGGACCACCGAGTTTATCATTTCGTAGACGGACGTCACGTCCTGTGAGTCCAAGTTAGGGACCCAACCCTTTTAGGGGACCTCTTCCTTTACCGTTGGGTGAGGTCATAAGAACGGACCTCTTAGGGTACCTGTCTCCTCGACCCATCCGATGTGAGGTACCCCACTGTTTCTTAGTCTGTACCGACTTACTGATTGCGATTGTGATTACTGAAGTATCTCACTTAACCTTTTATAAGGGAAGAAAAGATAAAAAACTTTCTCTAACACATCTTAACGATTACACAAAAGGAATTTATAAACCTGTTTAATACTCACTTTAGTAGACCCGAACCACAAAAAAAGAAAGAGTTTAATTTCTGAAAGTTCATTATTAAATTAAAGAAATTATCTATACAGATAAGTCTAATAGACAAAGAGGAACTCACTTAAAACATCAAACGTCGAAAACTTCTTAACAAAGTAAAATAGGTTTAAAAACTTGAATACCAACGTCTTAACAGGTAGTATAAGAAAATGGTAAGTTTACAGGTAGCCTATTCATCACTATCGGGGAGAAAGGAAAAAATATAACCATTGAAAAAAGAAAGAACAAAAAAGAACGAATCGGATCCATCTTGAAAAATAATAAGAAACGTCTATTGATCTAAGACAAAAGTAACTAAAGAAAGATAACGGAAGGACAAAAATTAATTAACTAAAGATGAGAGTATAAATAATAAAGGTGAGAAGACGACCACGATTCAAATTACATGTTAAGAAAGAGACCAAAGAATTCTACTTTTGGATTCTGACTAACTAACCATCCAGAAAGAAAAAATTTTTTGTACAAGTAAAATACGACGTCGATAAGGGACTCCAGTCATGACGAAATCGACATAGGGTGTTACAAACTATTCAACATAAACGTAATATTAATTTAAGTTTTATAAATTTTAAAAGAAACTAAAAAATTGGGTACTAATAAATTTTTACATATAAAAGGTTCAATAAACTGGTAAAAGATCACAACAATCACTATAAATCAAGTAAAGGTAATACCACAGTCTTGTATGAAACGTACTAAATATAAGAAGACATAAACAATTCCAAATAAAATACTTGGTCTTATATCAGATAGAACTACTGACAAATTACGAGTGAACTCTTTTTTACATGTAAATTACAACCACAAATCTCCCAAGGTATTTACACTTAATACGGTTCAACTAATTATCACGAACGACAAGTTCCAGGAAGGACTTAAAAACGGACGAACAAATACCACCACTTCAGAGGTCGAGATCTTCATCTAAATAGACAAAGGGATAAATCAAAATAGTCACAAACAGAATACGTAAAACTATGTGATAATCCACGTGTCAACGAATCTCAACAATACAGAAGAACCTCTTAACTGGGGAGACAATAATATATTACAGGGAAAAATAAGGATTTGTAAAACGAACAAGACTACAACCAGACAGATTTTAATTACTTCGATTAAGTCGAAACTAAATACAAACATAACACATTGTAAAACGTAGGAAAATTTCACAAAAATGACTCTATTTAAAGTGTGTTTTAAATAGTGAAACTTCGGAAGTCATCTCACCAAAAGTTATATAAGTGTGATAACAAAATGGTAGTCATAATAGACTAAGGTCTTATAAAGGTAATAGGGTTTTACTGTAGAGTCAGACAGTCGTTAATTAGGGTCAAGAGGGGAGGGAAATAGAGGACCGTTTGTGATTGGATGAAATTCAGATACTAAAACGGGCAACATCTCTATGGCATATCATACACCGTAAAAAAAAAGAACAAAGAAAGTGAATAGGATTACAAACGTCCCAAAGGGTGAACATCTTACGTAGTCATGAAACAACGAAAAATACCGACTGATTATAAGTCATACTAATACAGGTTACAACAAATAGGTAAATAATCGACTACCCGTAAACTTAACAAAGTTAAAAATCTAACAAAAATTAAGAACACATGTCTAAAAACCACTTGTACAAAAGTCAACAGAACCTAGATATGGATCCTCACCTTAAAGACCCAGTGTACCATTAAGACACAAAATTGAAAAACTCCTTGACGGTTTGATAACACATGTCATCAAGGTAGGGAAGTAAATTAGATATACTGAGAAACATAAATTTAACCGAAAGAATACCTAAGTCCATTACGAAAAAAATAAGTCCGAAGAGACCACCGATTCTCCAATTTCGCAGACGGAGGTCACGCCCTCTGGATCCAAACTAGGGACCCAGCCCTTCTAGGGGATCTCTTCCTTTACCAGTGGGTGAGGCCATAAGAACGGACCTCTTAGGGTACCTCCCTCTTCGGACCATCCGATGTCAGGTGTCCCAGCGTTTCTCAGCCTGTACTGACTCGCTGAAGTGAAAGTGAAAAAAATAAGTTAGACTTTTAGAGAATTGTTTCACGAAAATCTGATAAGTGTAAATCTCACTAAGAACTCTCGACCTAATCTTAGACGACAGAACGATAAAAGATAAACAACGTAAACAGAAACAAAGAAGAAAAGAAAGAAGTAAAGTAAACTCGTAGAAAACACTAAGAGTAGATAACTAAATAACAAGTACGGAGTAAATTTTTGAAATTTCACGAAAAATTTATACTTTCGATTTCAAATCTTATATACAAAATTTTATTAAGATTAGGTAGAAGTTTATCAAGACATGGAAAGGTAGAAAGTTTATCTTAACATCACTTTCATTGAATTTCTAAGGGTCAGAGGTAAACGTCATTTTTATTTAAGAAGGATCGTAAATGGTTTTGGTAGTACACTATAATTACTTTGGTGTTACTTTACATTCGAATATATTTTATAAAATGTCTTGATGAAGTCAATTCATTGAAAATATATTAAACGATAAGTCGAACTTCTACCTCTTTTATCCAATATCTATTCACATGGTATAAACGTTCGAATAAAAGTATTCACTGACGTTAATTTCTTTTATAATAGGGTTAAAATGGATTATTTAATATTATGTTTCTTAGTTCCGTTAGAACAAACACATCGTTACCGAGGAATTAACACGGGATAAATAGATATATAACGGTTTCAGGAATTGTTACGGTCTAGCATTAGTGGTAAGTTTACCCCAAAAAAAAACATACACCTTATGTAGTCCAAGAATGGATAAATTATTTGGTTTTGTTATTTATATCCTTATTTGGATTGTTTTTACCAACGTCATCTTTACTAAATCAGTGTAACCTCCTCTCAAATCGTTAATACATAATTTTGAGTTTTACCCATGTAGGATGTTGGGTCTGCAGAACGAAAGTGCACATATGTCACTCTATACATCTTTCTACTAGACAATGATACCTCGATACTTTAAATTTTACCGGATTTACGAATAATTGTCTGTTTACACATGTGTACCATTAGTCTTATTTCATCGTATAAGTAAATTACCCTACAATACACTATCAATTTTCCTTACTTGATCCATAGGTATATAGTTAGTCTCTGTATAGATTGTGTGAAAAATACTCCTATTCGTTCAATCGGTAATGTTGAACTCTCTCTTCTTCCCTTTTACGGTTCTTCTGAGTTTCAACATCGGTAATAATTTACCAAGGTCCCCGTCTTACCTTTTGTTGGACCTAACATAAACAATGAGTTTATTTTGACATAAAAAATAACGTCCAAATATTAAAAAATATTTGAAATAGTCCTTTTCAATGTGTGTGTGTGTGGGCTTTATAGTCACCAAATTTTATTGTTTCCAAATAAAATATGAGTACAACAAACAAATAGTACACCATAACCTTCACAGAAAAGTAAATTAAATGAGTCTTCGAAACTGAATACCTCGTCGATGATAGAATTCTCGAATCTCCTATTACCCTTCAAAACACCAAAACATGACCGTTAATTATAAAACCGGATATCATGAACATTTTCAAGATGAGTGTTGATTATCAGGTCTTTATTAGTGTCCCACGAGGAATGTGTATTCACCTAGTCCTTCACTTTAAGATGGTATCTGGTTCCTGGACTTTATAAGTCTCTTATTTTAATACGGGTAGTGTGTCCTGTTACTTAAATAGATAAAAAGGATGTTAATTAGTAAATTTTATCTTAATTTGTAACTAAGTCAATCAATTACTTCTCGTTTACCGATCTATGTTTATATATCCGATTATACTGTCCATCTAAATATGGTACTTTTTGAAGTTTATTTCCCAATTACACAAAACTTTACATAGGAAGGACTGCTTAATGTTTCGAAACAGGGACTAGGACTCGAGAAATCATTAAAATACTTACCTGACCTACTTCTACTTAATATGTCTTCTGTAAGAGGATTTCTACTTCCCGTTAAATGATGTAGAACGTTAGTAAGGACCATTTCTTTTGGCCGGGAAGATGAAGGTTGGTTCTACCAGGTTCGGTAGTAGGACCTTTTATCGTTGTCGGGGATCGACCGGAGGAGTAAGGGTGAGAGTCAGAATAAATAAGAATAGTCTCGTTTGTCTCTCTATCAAATTTTATGCTTAACGTAGAAAATAGAACGGTGAAAGGAGGACTTTTGAGAGGACATCGAAGGGTAAAGAGGATCTTATTTAAGACTTGAGTAGATTTTATGAAGGTTTGGGGAAAAAAATTTTTGTTAAAAGGAGACGGAAGAAGATGGTGGGACGAACGTGGTCAGAAAGTCATATGAGTAACTCTTACTCACAAGTTACTCTTAGTTGGAGTAAGTCATATGAGGATGGTACGGTCGGAGAATCAATGAATTTACGAACCCCGAGAAAAGACGGGTATACGCAACGAGTACCATAAAGGAGAAGGGTCTTATTACGAGAAGACTGTCAAAGGGAGGACGAACTTTTCACTTTCACAATCAGCGAGTCAACACAGCCTAAGAAACGCTGGGGTAGTTGATATATCGGGTAGTCCAAGGAAACAGACACCCTATGAGGTCCGTTCTTATTGACCTCACCTATCGGTACGGGAGGAAGTCCCCTAAAAGGGTTGGATACCTAGTTTGGATGCAGAGAGCGTAACGTCCGTCTAAAAAGTGAAAAACTCGGTGGCCCCTTTAGGGAAGAAGAACGAATGAAGAATATGTAAACCCAAGCTAAATTTACTCGCCAAGAGACAACCCCACTGAACTGTTATAGAACTCTGGTGAAACCAACAACGTTGACCCTACCACGACGACCGTAGGTCATCCATCTCCAGTCCTTCGACGGTTTCCTGTTGTATGTCCTCTCGAGAGAGGTCGTTTCTTAACAGCGAAGATTGTACAGTTATTATGACTCCAACTATTTCGGACGAAAGGGACATTGAAAGAGTTGTAAAAAGGAATTATATTTAAATTAAGGCAAAGAGAGCATAGTACGACGAGGAAACGAGTCGTTGAGTAGATTTAAAAGTTAAAACATAAGTCAAGACGTAGACAAACAAATTACCGACAAAAGGGGTGATTTGACACTTAAGATACTCTTATCAATTCGTATAGACAAAACAAAGAGACGACACACCAGTCATACACCGTACTACAGACCGGAGGTCTTCCGTTAGTTATTATTAACAATTTACTTAATAATTCCTTTCAAATAATAAGTCATCCCCTCGTGAGAAGTTTTGGTACAACTTTATCAGTAAGTTGTGTAACAATTAGTCCAGGTCCTTTTCTCATCGTCTCCTAATTCTGTACATTTATTAGTTAATGTCATGTCCCTTCTAATTTTATGTAGGATGTGTCTGAATTCCTTCGTTATTTATTAATGTCACTTAAACCCTCTTCATCCCTCCTAGCAGTAGGGGTAGAAGAAGTAAGAATAAAGAACCTACTATCTGGTCGACTGAGTCTCATCCCAATTAGCGGAGAACCGGTACTTCATTCTGTACCGAATTGAGTAGGCCAATGGTTCCCGAAGGGACTACCAAGTCCACCATTTCTTAGACGGACGTTACACCCTCTGGGTCAAACTAGGGACCCAACCCTTCTAGGGGACGTCCTCCTTTACCGTTGGGTGAGGTCATAAGAACGGACCTTTTAAGGTACCGGTCTCCTCAGCCCGTCCGACGTCAGGTACCCCAGTGTCTCTCCGTCTGTACTGACTCGTTGATTTGGCGGTGGTCGTGTGGAGTGATGGTTACCATTGAAGACTCTTACAAAAGTCATAATTAAAAGGAGTGTCAACGTTTGTTTACCGTTTGGACTCAAGGAACCGGAATTTTATTATTAAGATAGAACGTTATCGGCAAACCTTTATAAATTCTTTATTAATACCGGAACACTCTTAGGGTCTTGAGAAAGGAAATATGGTCTAGGGTCAAAGATCCGGGATAATCCCATATTAGTCCCTAGTAAGAGTACCCTATGTTAAATATTAACCGATCAATAATAGTGACAAGGTCAAACCTTTTAATTCCAATATACTTAGTTTTAACAAAATCCCAATATGAAGGACGTATTTGTGTATATACCTTTTATATTGTGATTGAGTTATTATATATATGTATACATATGTGTACACGTGTGTGTATGTGTACACACACGCATACACAATCACCAACTCAGTACAGGTTGAGAAACGCTGGGATATCTGACATGGGGTGGTCCGAAGAGACAGACACTCTAAGAGGTCCGTTCTTATGACCTCACTTAACGGTAAGGGAAGAGGTCTCCTAGAAGGACTGGGTCCCTAACTTGGGACTGTATACGTGTGTGACGACGACGACGATTCAACGAGTCAGCACAGGCTGAGACACGTCGGGGTATCTGCCGTCGGGTGGTCCGAGGGGGCAGGGACCCTAAGAGGTCCGTTCTTGTGACCTCACCCAACGGTACAGGAGGTTACGCACTTTCACTTCAGCGAGTCAGCACAGGCTGAGAAACGCTGGGGTACCTGACGTCGGATGGTCCGAGGAGGTAGGTACCCTAACAGGTCCGTTCTCGTGACCTCACCCCACGGTAACGGAAGAGGTCTGTATACGTGCATCTGTGTGTATTATGTGTTCTTGTAGAGGAAGATGGTGTTTGTACGTGGTCCGGCATACATAAACCACGAGTCATTTTACTAAAAAACCGAAAAGCCCAAAAGCCAAAGTCCCCCTCATCTTAACGAAGTGTTACAACACAATTAAAGACGACACGTCACTGCACTTGGTCGATATCCATGCGTACATAGGGGAGGGAGGACTCGGAAGGGGGGTGGGCGGGTAGGGTGGGGAGTCTAGTCAGGTTTCGTGGCCCGACTCGAGGGACACCGCATGTCGTCGAAGGGTGCTCGACGGACAAAGTGTGTGCGATCAAGACACAACATACAATGTACAGTCCCGACGAGAGAGTCAACAGGGTGGGGAGGAAGGGGGCGACACAGGTGCTCAGGAAATAGACGAAGACGAAGAGACAAGAACGGAACGTCTATCAAAGTCGACGTGGTAAAATTTTCTAAAGTGTGTACACAATTATATGCCATAAACAAAAAGAGAAAGACTAAAAACACGAAGACAAAGGAAATTCCATGATCGGTAAAACTAGGAACTAAGGGTTACATTTGACCCGGGACTTGTAATGGACCAGTACGGTACAAAGAGAATAGTGAATAGAGGTTAGAGGTGTTCTGTAAATTTATTAAGAATCGGGCGAAGTTTCGAACTGTGATAATTAACAAACACACACACGAAATTGAGAAATCGGATGAACGTCTCTTTCGTTTTCGGTGACCAGGGCGTTGATGGGGGTATGTTGAAGAATGTCGGTACATTGGGTCACCTCCTTAATAAGGAGTCTTAGGGGAATGAGAGAGT
Source organism: Capra ibex (assembly GCA_006410555.1). Lineage (NCBI taxonomy): Eukaryota > Metazoa > Chordata > Mammalia > Artiodactyla > Bovidae > Capra > Capra ibex. The sequence continues at coordinate 81,629,752 of SJYO01052474.1, read as the reverse complement.
CCATTAAGAAATGACACTAAGGAACCACCGAGTCTGCCATTTCTTAGACAGACTTACGTCCTCTGGACCCACGTCAGGGACCCAGTCTTTCTAGGGGACCCCTTCCGTTACCGTGGGGTGAGGTCATGAGAACGGACCTTTTAGGGTACCTGCCTCCTCGGACCATCCGACGTCAGGTACCCCAGCGATTCTCAGCCTGTACTGACTCACTGAAGTGAAAGTGAAAAGTGAAAGTACGTAACCTCTTCCTTTACCGTTGGGTGAGGTCACAAGAACGGACCTCTTAGGATCCCTGCCCCCTCGGACCACCCGACGGTAGATACCCCAACGTGTCTCAGCCTGTGCTGACTTCACTGAATCGTCGTGTCACAAGAACGGACCTCTTAAGGCACCCGTCTCCTCGGACCGCCTGATGTCAGGTGCCCCAGTGTGTCTCAACCCGTGATGACTCGTTAATTGAAGGTGTGAAAGTTAGGAAAAGACGAGTACCTTTGAGTCTTGGGACGAGACGTGCGCTGTGAAGGGTCGGTGAGACTTTAGAAACCTGAGTCATCAAAGGGGAGTAGAAGAGACGGAACGAGTCAACTGTCGGTTCAAAGAACGTGGGGGTGTAGACGTAGGGGATGAGTGAGGAGCTAAGTCAGGCGATCCTGACGACGGGGTCTGTGACGACGCCTTTTCCGACAGGTACAGTCTCCTACCTTGCCTGTGAGGACCGGAGTGTCGTCAGAACCTGCATTGACTTGTGAGTAAGACGAAATTCTAAGTCAGGGAAATTGAGGTACGGGGAGAGGACAGAAACGAAGATGGAGGTACAGAGGAAAGGAAGGAAAAATTTTTTAATTAAATGAATAAAATTAACCTCCGATTAATGTTATAACATCAAAAACAAAACAAAACAAAACAAAACAAAAAACGGTATGAAACAGATCAAAAGAAGATAACCTGAAAAAATTCTTAAAAAAAAAGGACACCTGGTAAAAATCTCAAATAATTTAATCACTGTCATAACGAAGAAGAAGAAAAAAAAATTACAAAACCAACCACTCCATACACCCTAGAAGCGAGGGACTAGTAACCTTCGACTTCATAAAGTGGTGACCTGGTGGTCACTTCAGGAAAGATAATCTGTAAATTGACATCCGTAGGACTACCAAAGTGGGGTCAGGGAGACAAAAGAGAAACGGACGAAAATAAATAACTAAAAACGGTGAAGTCACTGAAGTCAAGGTAGAGCTATCACTAATAAAAACTGAAATACAGAGAGCCAGTTTAAATAGAAGACTCGAGGTCTTGTTTTATGGTTTGTAAAATATGATTTAGAGGTTGGTATACAAAGTACCCAGGAAGTTTTGATGGTACGGAGGTTTTCGTCAATACTAAGGAAGACGGAGGGTGTGAGGGACCTGGGGGATCTACTATAGGTGTCGGTTACTTGGTCCTTCGTTACTTAGTAAGAACTAATAAAAGAGATATAGCCGAGGGTATTAGTGTGTAATATGTAGTACTTAAGATGGAGGAGTATACAACCAACGTTCATGAAGGTGAAGTGATGAAAAGAAGGTAAATTCGGATTCGGTGACAGTAGAGAACGGACCTGGTTATGTGAGAGAAGGGTACTGTCAGGATAAAAGTGAGAGTAGTCGAACCTAGGTAAGACCTCGTCGTATATCCTAGAACTCGTCTTGGGACATGCTTGCCACTTGCCACTGACACTGACTGCGGAGGGAGGCAACAGACGTTCTACCAAGAGTAGACTTCAGTAGAAGATTTTTAGTTTTCGTTGGTGCTATGACGAGGTCAATTTCAAAAATCACTGTATTCTAAATTCTATGAAATGAACCGGATTTAAGGAAGTATTAGACCGGGATGGAGGGAGCGGTACTACGAAGAAGGTATCAAAAAGTAGGGAACTTAAAAGATTTAGGGAAACCCTATACGACAAAGAAGAAGGACTCTTGTGGAAGGAGATTGATCAGTGGACCTGTTTAAGATGAATTGAAAGTACAGAAACAAATTTCCATAAAAGAGACATATTCGGAAGGTACTGTGGAACATAATCAATTCCAAATGAGTAATCCTTAAGAGCATCTGTGGCATAAAGATTGGAAGATTGGAAGAAGATTGGAAACATACTAACTTTCAAGGTTCGCCCGTCTCCGAGAGGGAGTAAGTAGACGTGTAGGAGTTACCTTTTTGTTATCTATAAGTGATTTATAAATAAGTTTAATTACTTCAAAAACGCGAGAGGTACTTTTATCGTTGATTTGACAAATGTATTTCTTAAATGAAAGACAGTACTTAAAGATAATGACCGAAAAATGTATCAGTTTACATTAAATTAACGGTTGACATAAAAATAAGAGACGGAAGAAACGTTCATCTGAATAGATGTCAACTAAGATTCACTATAAAGTCTATCTAAGTATAATCAAAGTCTTTACACGAACCTCATTGAACAAAATAGAGAATCCAGAACCAATTCACTGTGACACCATATTTTATTATATAGTACCTATAGTGGTGTTTTCTAAACGTCAATTAGGTCATCTGGGAAAACTTTAATATAGAAGTAAAAATCTTTTAACACACCGTTTTTATTTATTTATTGAAGTAGATTTGACATGTGTACACGTCAAACTATAGGAGTATCAATCTTAATGACTCAGAAATGGTTGGCACTTTCGTTCTTTCTGTCACTTATTATTCGTTCGTTCTTTATATAGTCTCTTAGAATGACTTGTGTCGGAACCCTAAGACAAAACGGTCTTCTTGTCCTCAAAGTCTTCGTTACTTTATAAAAACTAAACAGTGACAAGAGAGTCTAAATAGAGTAAATAGAGTTCTCACTTTTTACGGTTAAAGATTGAACAGGGATCTTCAACGAACTTCAATTTTTGTTTTGTTCTATTACACTACTTAATATTTAATCCTTTTGACCTAAGAATAGGATCGAGATTATTAATATCACTACTATTATATCCTCGTATCGAATTACCGAGTTCGGAAGTAAAAGATTGTGTACTTTACTTATACGTTTATAATTGTGGTGAATTATGTGTCCCATCAATAAAACCGATTTACTTCTCGTTTTTAATGAATCGGACTGTTTACTACGAGAAAAGTTGGACTAACTTTGACCGAAGAACGTGGAACGAACAATCGGAAGAATGGGAGGACTGAAGATGGGACGAAAGGGGTTGTGTGTGTATGTGTGCAGTCAAGATGTGAATGTCGTGGTTTAATCAATGATGAAGGACGAAAAACTTTTGTGATTTGGAAAATTATGAATACTTATTTCACACTTATTATTAAAACTTTATACACGTACACAAAAAGGAACAAATGTAAAGTAGAACACGGTAAAAGAATGATACAAAAGTTCTCCTTAATAAATAGAATCTCCTCCCTGTCTTAAAAATATAGTTCTACTATTTCTCTTCCCTAAATATACACTCGGAAACTGTGAGTTTTAGTTTAGACCCCTCAGACACCATTTTGTCACCAAGACTTTCCGTCCGAAACCTTACTTTTATGAGAAATCTTTTATAGAATCGAGTATAAGTGTAGTCCTCGGTCAAGACCTTTAGAATCTGTATTTCCCTTTAAGGAGAGGTTCTACCTTCCTTATCAGATACTGAAGACCGGGTCCCAGACCCTTCTTTTTTGTTCCCAAGATTCTAGAAGTCACACAGGAAAGAAGCGAAGAACCTCCGCTTTAGGGTTCTTCTTTCTCACTAAAGAACTTCAACTTTTTTTTCAGTTTTCGTAATCTTCTGACGGTACGTCCTACTTCCGTACGATCGTAGTTTCGGAATCATCGACCTCGTTTTTATGTCAACGTATCACTGGACTTCGTCAGGAGGACCGAGGTCCCCGCTACGTGTGTTATCTCTTTCCTGCCTATTCAAGGACGTGTAGAGCTCCCCCTCACTTCTTGATTATTCTCGTTCGTGTGTAACGGACATTTTAACGGTTCGTAGGAAGAAGCGTAAAACATAGATAATTGAGTGAATTAGATACGTTGGTGTGTGACTTCTTCTTGGGACAAACTGTTTCTTCTTTTACATCTACACACTGTAAATTCATTAAAGGGACGACTCTATATTAATAACTCATAATCTTGAAGAAACGTCTTCCCAACTTACCGTGGTGCAATCGACTCCCGAAATCCCATTCGACGAAGCAAGTCACTATTTCTTCTCACTTTCGGTTTTAAGTTCCCTATAGGTATGACGGTCACTCTTTCTTTAATCGTTCCTCCTGGTGACCCAGACTATTCCGATTCTCTAGTACGGAGTCTCCTCCGGTCCGACGCCAGGATGGACCGGTTATGGTGTGAACCATCGTAGTCACTTACTCTTAGACGGGACTCCGTCTTTAATCGTCTCTCTGGTGGATTCATGAAGAGGGGGTGACGGTAAGTCAGGCATTCAAAGAGGATATCAATCAGTAACTGAACTCTTCCGTCATCTCTTCCTTTTTACCGAGACTGGACCTTGACTCGAACTTTGATAAATAAATAGGTACTCTCCGATGAAACTTATATATATATTTTTTTGAGAAATCCAATCTCCTGTGACCAATATAACTATCGGTCATAAAAAACAGTCAAGGAGGTGAAAGGTTACTCTTACCTTGTAGTCGAACAATACTTTTTATTTCTTCGATCCGTATCGAAATAATACTACACCCAATTTAAACTGAGAGAAGAAAACACGTAGGCATAAACGACAATATAGACGACATTGTGGGAGTAGAAAAAGAGTAGACCGTTTCAGATTGAGTGGAAATTCAGGATTGGGTTCACAACGTAGGAAATACTCTTTATAACGGTCTGCAGGTCTGCCTCAGTCACTGTAGTATACGAAGATTTCGTGTATCAGGTACATGCAGACAATATAACACACCGTAGGTAGATAAACAGACAGACAGAGAAAGGGATCTGAGAGTTGTGGACGTATAACACTCGGAGTTGTTGACCAATAGTTTACTTAGTTGCTAGTTTACCCTTCCAAATACACTTATAGTACCCTAGGTTCCTAGGTAGAGGAAACAACAAGTCAACGAGTCAACACACTAGAAACACTAGGGTACCTGATGTCGTATGGTCCAAAGGGACCGGAATGACAGAGGATCTCAAACGGGTTTGAGTACAGGTAACTCAGTCACTAAGGTAGGTTGGTAAAGTAGGAGACAGTGGGGAGGAGGAGGACCGGAGTCAGAAAGGGTCGTAGTCCCAGAAAAGGTCACTCAACTGAGAAGGCAGTCCACCGGTTTCATAACCTCGAAGTCGAAGTCGTAGTTAGAAAGGTTACTTATAAGTCTTAACTAAAGGAAATCCTAATTGAGAATCTGGGGTTTCAATGTGTCAACTCCTGTGTCTTTTATAAACGATTTATTATCGACCTAAAAATGAACTCAGAACTACGAAAACGTAATCTGTCAGACTCCTGAGTTTACAATTCTCAGGGGGTTTTAATAAATTTTTCGAACTACTTACTGTATAGATAAAAGGAGTGTATCTCATGGTTATGGTATTCCTCTCTTTTAAAACAGACAAAAGAAGTAAGCACAAAGGGATCACGGAACTTGGTACGGTTAATAAATACTTCACACACGTTATTAACAACTGAACTTTTTTTTTTACTTACCGGTCAATAACCTTTGAGATGGACGTCTGTATCTTTAGTGTCCCCCATATAGACCAAGTACGAGGTAACTTCCAAGGGAAAGTCGATACATGGTCAACGAATTATCTTTGTCCTTCAATGAAAAATGACGGTAAAGGAACTTTTAGTGATCATTATGTTAAAGAAACTTTTAACGGACGTTGCTGATGTTATCGGACTCGCTTAAGACAGAGAAGGGTCTGCATTAAAGTACTCGTTGTCACGAAGATCCCTCAATAGAAAGGTATATTGAAAATAACTTTAGACAAGTCAGACTGAGGGAGGAGCGAGATAGTTTAATATTGAAGGGTTAGACACCATGGAGAGAAGTTTGTCGGCAAAACGAATATTACTTCCAGTTACCGATCGACAACTGAGTTCCCACTCCACCACGATACAGTATAAGAGCGTCGTTCAACACGTCCTGTCTTCCAGATATTGGTAATACATCGGACCTAAGAATATCTTAAACTCCTACTAAAGAAAAAAGGTTTAAGGTAAAAGTTTACGTACCATCAACTTTACCGTACGAAAAAAAAAAAGTGACTAAGTAACTACAATGTTTGACTTTTTGACTCACATTTTGACTTTTTGTAACTGTTTTCCATAATGTTCTTCTTTTACTGTAAATATTGACGTAGACGAACCTGTAAAATTTTAAATATTAACCTCAACCACTACCTGTCCCTCCGGACCGTACGACGTTAAGTACCCCAGTGTTTCTCAGCCTGTGCTGACTCGCTGACTTGACTTGACTATCAAGTCCAAAGTTCTCGTCATACGGAAGTGGACATGTACTAGTGAACAATACTTTTCACAGAAACTAAAAAGACTGAAGGGGGTGAACTGTGCTCAAACCGATTCTGAGAACGCGACTACAGTAGATCCAAATGTCTGTAATTCTATGTGACTCGGTATTAGGGGGATCAAGATTCACGAAAACTTAGATTGTCTTCAACCCATGACCTTTTTCCATTCTAGTCCCACCACTTTCGTTTTAACCCGAAAAAACCCAGTCCGTGTTTGTATTTTGTGGTTTATATTATCTCTTTCTTATAACATTGTTTAAGTTATTTCTGAAATTTTTTACCAGGTGTAGTTTTTGAGAAATTTTTGTTTTTTCGTTTTTTTTTGGGTTTTTTGGTTTTGTTTTGTGGTCTACCCAGTCAGTCCTTCTTTTGACATAAAGATTTTGTGGATAAAATAGGACACGTCATTGTAAACAACATATTAATTTAGAAGTGTTTTGGGGGATTAATTGTATTTCACACTCAGAAGGGTAGAATATTACTCCTTTCATTCCAAGTCCCTCAAATTTATTGAACGAGACTATCCATGTCAATCATTCATTGGGTTGTTTCTAATTTTGGATTTAGATAGGTTAACGTTTCGGGTACGATGTGACGTCTCTAAATTTTGACATCCGAATTCACGTGCGTACATACGTTTCTTGTCGGAAACGTCACGTGAGGAACTCTTGGTACTTTACAATTTCTTGGATCTAGAGAAGTGAGTGGGGAAGTGGTGAAGTGGGAATCAGAAAGTAGGTAAGGATTTCCTATCGGAACACAAAAGAAGGAGAACGGAGGTTTCAAGTGAACCCATTAAAAAATTTAATTAAAAATAACCTGATATCAACGAGATGTTACAACACAATCTAAGACGATATCTCGTTTACTTAGTGAGTATGTATATGTTTATAGGGGAGAGGAAACCTGAGGAAGGGTGAGTCGAGTGGTGTCTCGTGACTCACCCCAAGGAACGCGACATATCGCACGTGAGTAATGGACACATAGGTATCATAGTTGTCACGTAAACACAGTTAGGGGTGGAAGGTTAAGGAGGGTGCGGGGTTCATTAAGAAAACTATACTCCGTCTCTTCCGTTACCGTGGGGTGAGGTCATGAGAACGGACCTTTTAGGGTACTTACCTCCTCGGACCACCCGACGTCAGGTACCCCAGCGTTTCTCATCTTGTGCTGACTCGCTGAAGTGAAAGTGAAAAGTGAAAGTACGTAACCTCTTCCTTTACCGTTGGGTGAGGTCACAAGAACGGACCTAGGGTCCCTGCCGCCTCGGACCTCCCGACGGCAGATACCCCAACGTGTCTCAGCCTGTGCTGACTTCACTGAATCGTCGTCGTCGTTTGTCGAGAACTTATAATAAAACAAACGAATTAAACAAAAAGATTCACGACAAAAGTAAATAATACATAAACTAATATAAAAACAATAAATAAACGTAATACTATAACACTATCTCCTCCACTAAACAAATGTTACGACACGAATTAGTGACGTATAACTTGTTATATGGATAGTTAGTTAATAAATCATAGTTCATTAATTTATTAACAAGACATACGAAAAAGACCTCTTCTTTTACGTCTCTATACCCATTACAACGATATATCTACATGAACACGTAAAATCTTTATAAACCCCCTTAATCTAGTCGAAACAGTTCCTCGACCCTCATGTAGTGTTAAAAAAGATGAATCTTCTTTTCTATCTTCACGTTTACACAGTCGTTCACGACGACAACGACGACGATTCAGCGAAGTCAGCACAGACTGAGACGTTGGGGTATCTACCGTCGGGTGGTCCCCGTGACAGGGACCCTAAGAGGTCCGTTCTTGTGACCTCACCCAACGGTAAAGGAAGAGGTTACGTACGTTCACTTTCCACTTTCACTTCAGTGAGTCAGCACAGGCTGAGAATCGCTGGGGTACCTGACGTGATCCTGGAATAATCATGGGACACGTAGGATACGTATCCTTCGTAGGAATAATCCTGGAATAGTCGTAGGACACGTAGGATCGTACGTGATCGTGGAGAATAATCGTATGCTCCATTCTTTTTACAAATATAAGTACGAAAAACAGTAAGGAACAAATACAAGGTTCTCACTAATATTCATTTAAGGAATTTTACCTTTACCAGATACGGAGGGACTCCCCTCACCACCCTCTTCCTGAATCCCACTTTTCCATGACAGTGTAACCCAACAAGACTCCTTGATTACTACACTAAAGAACACTCTTATGATCCATTTATGTTCGATGTTATTTTACAATCAGTAACAAACTTTATGAAACAACCTTCTTAGAGTCACATGAACTGTGTTATAAAAAGATGAATTCAAACTTTTAAAGGTTAATTATCATCTTTCAAATTCTACTTCCTTTTCATTTAACTGTATGAAATTCAATCTTGACAAATACTAATTTGGTAACAGTCGCTCAAAACTCTCAGGGACACACTATGTATGACTCACAAGTGGTTCAATTCGACCGTTTCATGTATCTCGTGTACCCGGTTTAGATAAGGTGGTGGACAAAAACATTTCAAAATAACCTTGTGTCGGTGTGAGTAAGTAAGTACGTAATAGATGCCGAAGAAAAAAACGAGGTCATCTACTCAACCCTCAACGTTGGATTAGGAATACCGAGTGTTTGGATGGCATAAATGAGAGACCAGGAAACCTCTTTTACAAATGGATCTGGAGTCAATCTTTTACTTCTACAACATTATGTGATAAAGTAGTATGAGACTTGAGTAGGACTTTGTCTCATTCAATATTTTAGTAGTAGTTTGTATGTTTGAGTCATACAAAGTCTATGTTCAACTTATCGTATATTTTTAAAATTACACTTTGTCGAAACGGCACGTGATTCAAGTTCTCATGGATTAAATATTCCGAGACAATATTATGACTAAAGAGTTATTACTACAAAATACCGAATCTTCGACTACTATATCACTCCTTTTAGAATCTTGTCCCGACAAAAAAAAAAGAAACATATGCGTGTTACAGATATTAATTAGATTCAATAACTAATATACGTTTGTATTTTGACTTCCTACATTTTTAAAGTCACTAACTTATCTGAAGAAAAGGAAAAACCGACAGATTTTGTGAAAACCCTTCATGGAGAGAGGATGAGGGAGACTATGAGAACCCTGTTAATTAGTATGTCGTAGTTGAGTGATTACTACTCACTTATACATCAGGTTTGTTCCCGGGTAGTCTCAAGAGTCTTTACTTACACCTACAACCATATCTGGGTCAACGGAGAAAAGACACTCTAGTGGTCAACATTCCTGACCCCGAAGGATACACATAAAAACTCACTCTAACTTTGATTGACTTATCGGCGTCTCATCTCTCTACTTTCTCGTAGAATTATCATAGTACATTTAGAGACTTAAGTTGGTACAAGTTTCATTAGAACTGAAAAGTAATATGAATGTAGTGAGTGGTCTCAGGGAATAAAATTAATTAGATCAAACTGAATCCAAAGACAGAAAACGTTAATTTCTATAGATTAATAAAATCTATGTTAACAATCTCCGAAGGGACTACCGAGTAGCCCACTTCTTATGTAGAGATTACGTCCTCTGTGTCCTCTGTCCAAGCCAGAGACCAAACCCTTCTAGGAACCCTCCTCCTTCACCGTTGAGTGAGGTCATAAGAACGGACTTTCGTGTGTATATCTTAAATTCCGTTTAAAAGAGTAACACGAAAGACACAATAACGAATATAAATAACGAACCGTTTTATATAACTCTGGTTCTGAAAAATAGAAAGGAACGGTCACTATCCGGTTTACGAGTGTAGTCTCGTTTTCTCTTATCGAACTGTACTACACGATACCTTTCACACAGAACATACGACATTGTCTGGGGGTTTATGCTTAATCTGTCTGTATTTGACGTTTAAATCTGTCTCTTAAATCTTACATGAGTACTTCTACCAAAAATTACTGAACCGAGTCTTGACCTTTGTACGGGTCTCTAAGTTTAGTGTAATTATTGTTCGTATATTGAACCCAAAGGACCATGGATGTTACATCGTACTGGAGAAGTATCTGTCTTACGTCTCACTCTCTCGACTTAAACTTCGACATAGTTAAGATAGTATACTACGAATAAGATTTATGGCCGAAGTCATTTATATTACAATACTTATTCATATATTTCCATAAGAATTAAAATTCGGAACAATTTCAACGGTTTCTTCATGGAAGTTTATAGGGGACTCTATTTTTTCGAATATTAAATCAAAACTTTTCAAATATACGTTATTGGTTCACTTCTTCCGGTCCATCCTTCAACAGGTAGGTATATTACATTAAAATTTGTGTAAATTCTTTTAAGGACAAGACATGTCATACGAGTATTTGGGTCTGTTTGAATCGGAATTATTGAAATAAAGATGTCTCGACTCCGGAATATAAGGTTTACTGAAACCTCTACCGTACACAACTGAGTGGACGAGTAACTCTACATTCTCTAACTACTCGTCAAGAAGGGCATTATTTTAAAGTTTCCGGGTTCTCATTTTGTCCTTACTGCGACTTTTGTTAATCGAATTTAGTGTAAAAAATTCTTTCCAGGTTATTGATTGTTATTGTGTTCCGGTTTACGGTTAGTCTAATTTTGGTCCTGAGATTCTCGGTAAACAAAATTTTTTTCCTCTGGGGGTTTTAGATTATACGTCACCATTAAGTCCTTTTAAACTACTTTTTTCTCTTCATTTATTTTGACGTTGTAACGGTTAATTTTCCCGTTCTTTTTCGGTCACTAATATTAAAGAAGTGGGGTTTAGATTAGATAACGGCTTTTCTGGTCAGACTAAAGAGACTTTTCATTGAGCTTCAGTATCTTTTTATTGAGCTTCCAGAGTCCGAGTAACCTCCTTCGTGTCTTGTCCCAAAAACAACTTCTGACTCAGAGGGGCCATTCCATCGTAGTCTCTGAAGAACCCAGGGTGTCCCGTGCGAGGACCCAGGATGTCGGGGCGATACAGGGGACTGGAGTGTGAAGGTCTGGGTGATTCAGTTCCAGACCCGGAAAACTGAAGACTTTAAGATATCCTTCGTTTAGACACTGTGTTTGATAATGATGAACAGAATAAACCTCATATACCCCTATAGTTCTGAACGGGTTTTAGTGTACCACTTTTGATTATTGTCTCTGTTGATGGCAATATTTAGAGAGGACCCAAGGATTTTCTTTCACGGGAAATTTATCTGGTACGATTTTGGACGAACACAAGACCAGAGTCTTCTTGAAGTGTCGTTAAGGGAAAAGACGAAGAAGAACAACGGTAGCATACCTCTCTCGACACACACACACGGTACAATTGTTAAATTACCGTATAAAGTCCCGAAGGGACTATCGAGTCAACCATTTCTTAGACGGACGTTACGTCCTCTGGGACCAAACTAAGGACCCAGTCCTTCTAGGTGACCTCTTCCCTATCCGATGGGTGAGGTCATAAGAACCCGAAGGGAACACCGCGAGTCGACCATTTCTTAGGTGGACGCTACGCCCTCTGGACTCAAGCTAGGGACTGAACCCTTCTAGGGGACCTCTGCCTTTTCCGATGGGTAAGGTCATAAGACAGGACCTCTTAAGGTACCTGCTACATCAGGTACTCCAGTGTTTCTTAGTCTGTGTTGACTCGCTGAAAGTGAGTGAGTGAGTGAGCGAGATTACTAAAGTGTTCTCTTTCTTTTTAAGGGTTTGTACTTACCTATCTATAAATCCGAAGAAAGAACACTTTATTGACCACACACTCACTCACTCACTTTCAGTAAGTCAACTCAGACTGAGACTCTGGGGTACCGGATATGTCAGGTACCTTAAGAGGTCCGGTCTTATGACCTCACCCATCGGACAAGGAAGAGGTCACCTAAAAGGGTTGGGTCCATAGTCTTGGGTCCAGAGGGAGTAACGTCCACCTAAGAAATGGTGGACTCGGTGCTCCCTTCGGGTTCTTATGACCTCACCCATCGGATAGGGAAGAGGTGACATAGAAGGACTGGGTCCTTAACTTGGCCCCAGAGGGCGTAACGTCCGCCTAAGAAATGGTTGACTCGATAGTCCCTTCACTGACCACACATCATCTACGATTTTGTATTTGCATTACATAAGTATATAAGAGTACTGAACTGTATGTCTACATAAAGATATCTTTATCTTACAACTATCGTCATAATTTCGAAGTTTATTCGTCAATCCCTTATTCCTTATTAAAGATAAGTCACAACACTTTTAGTAAGCCTCACCTCTTGACTCCTCATGTTGTTTATTTTATTCGTAGTCTGTTCACACGATCTTTTAGAAAAGATATATTTACATGTACAGATAAAACCCGAAGGGGTCACCGAGTCGCCATTTCTTAGGCGGACGTTACGTGCTCAACGTCCAAGCTAGGAACCGTGTCCGTTGGATGAGGTCATAAGAGCGGACCTCTTAGGGTTCCTGTCTCCTCGGACCGTCCGATGTCAGCTATCGCAGTGTCTCAGCCTGCACTGACTGCACTGAATCGTGCGTGCGCACGCACTAGTGATTCTCTCGAAGGTGGATGTCCAAAGACAAAGGATCGAAGAGTCGAAGAGAAAGTAGTAATCCTTAAAACGTTAGTAACAAACTTTAAATGATGTTCTTACAGTCTCACGATACTGAGGAAAAAAACCAATAAGTACGATTGAACGGTAGGACTGTATAAAAATTTACAAAGAAAAGAAATTAAGGGTAGTTTAAAATATAACACAGAGAGACCATGATTATCTCTTAAGGAACTCGTCAACGTTAAGGAAGGAAAAGACTCTGACGTTTCTGGTCCATGGATATGCTTTTCGTCGTAGCGAAATGTTGACTTCAATTAAATTAGTTCCTCATTACGTCTTGTCGGAGGATTTACTTTGTTCTTTATCGGCTCCCTAAGGGACACTAGACAGGAGTAAAGTAAATTTTATACTATAGAATGTAAATATTTCTACACAAATATCTATTTTCTCTATTACGTATGTCAGTTTCCGAAACCGTATCAGTTATTTGGTCTTTATCTACAAAAAGACCTTGAGAGAACGAAAAAGCTACTAGGTCGTCTACAACCGTTAAACTAGAGACCAAGGAGACGGAAAAGATTTTGGTCGAACTTGTAGTCCCTCAAGTGCCAAGTGCATAACGACTTCGGACCGAACCTCTTAAAACTCGTAATGAAATGATCGTACACTCTACTCACGTTAACACGCCATCAAACTCGTAAGAAACCGTAACGGAAAGAAACCCTAACCTTACTTTTGACTGGAAAAGGTCAGGACACCGGTGACGACTCACAAGGTTTAAACGACCGTATAACTCACATCGTGAAAGTGTCGTAGTAGAAAGTCCTAATAATTTTGTAGAAAGACGGAAATAACCCTAAGTCTTCCAATTTCCTGTTTAGAAACCTATTCTATAAAATATAAACCGACGTGAAAATCACTAATAAAGGAAAAACGAAGATGATTCAAAACTCGTTTAAAACAAAACCAAACAAAAATCAAATAAAAATATCACTGTTGGAGAGTCGAAACGACTCCCCTTGTTCCTTTTCCTAAATCCGAGTACTAAAATTTATATTTAGTATAAGGATCTCCTGATTCGAAACTTCATAGTCCACTACAAATGATAAAAAAATACTACTTTCATTCTACTAAAGTATACGTATAATTAAAGGTCCATTACACGATTCGTAAAACATTCACATTCAGTTGTATTTGTAGAACATCGGAAAATGTCTACTCTTTCGACTCTTAGTCGTTCCGATTGATTAAACGTTTTCTGGTATGTTGTAGGTTCCTACTTAGATTTAAATCCAACCGAAATATCGAGTGTCTGCGAGAATTATTGTCCAACATAATGAAGTTTTACTTTTCGTGAGGTATCTCTGGACTGTTTTGTCTTTATAACCCCTAAGAAAGGGCTAAAGTATATACCAGTTTAATATTATCCTAAAAAGTAGAATGTTTCTCTTTCTAGTCATATACGAAAGAGACTAACATTTGGACGTCTTGACCACGAATATTGAAATAATAAAATTTTTATTATATACAAATGTATTATGTTTTCATCATAAAATTTAACTAACTTTATACAGTACAAATACGTGTGTTAGTTTTTTGGGAATATAAAGTAAAATGAATATTTTATCACGAAAAATCTTAACATAACGGTATTAAGTAAAATAAGAACCTCCCTATACGGAAAGATTTAGAAAGTAATCTTATAAATGGCAGGAGATAGTGTCTAATAAACCACGTACGACGTACACCACAAGACAAAGTGTCACTAACAAAACCCACTTATAGATTCGATAAACAATTAAAATATAATGAGAACTCCTTTGTTTACTTTTCGAATGAGGGAATGTGTAGACCACGGTAAAGTCTTAATCTACTATTTACTTATATAATTTTGGAAGTTTAAGTAAGAGACGGTATTGTCTAACGTAAACTTTCTGTAAAACTTTATAACCTCTCTTATAAAGGTATTTTACAGTCGTTTTTCTTAATAGATGTAAAACGTAGTTTAAATCCCTTATAAGATTCCTTCAGTTCTTTTAAAGGTTTAGTCTGTGATTATAGGGATAGTTCAAAGGATGTATCATTTCTAAAAAATTTTCGAATTGAACTTTACTACCAAAGTAAAGTCATTGAAATAAATCCTTTAAAGGACAATGACAAAACTTCACTGTAACTAAAGGGTCATTACGTGTATACTAATATTACAATACTCTATACGGAACGGTATACAAGATGTAAAGACTTCGTCAATATAGTCAAAGTGATGATATTCGTTTCATACTCCCAAAGTTGAGAAGGAGTAGGACATATGGGTACTGTAAAACTTAAATACAGTGAAGTGGATGAATGACGTCCTCCTAGGAATCGGACGACATTGGATTAAGGAGGACGAGTCTTCACAACATAAGAATTATAAAATTATAAAGTTTAGAATCATAAAATTTTGAAATCAGTGAAGTAAAGTCAAGTCAACGAGTCAAGACAAGCTGAAAAACACTAGGGTACCTGACGTCGTGCGGTCCGAAGGGACAGGTAGTGGTCGAGGGTCTCGAAAGAGTTTGAGTACAGGTAACTCAGTAACTACGGTAGGTTGGTAGAGTAGGAGACGGCAGGGGAAGAGGAGGACAGAAGTTAGTGAAGTAAATTAGTAATAGATAAAATTCAAGGAAGACCCATTTTAAAATAAAGAAATGACAAGTTTTATCCCAAACGAGAAGACAACCCCTTAAAATTCCGTTTATGAAAACATTGTGAAAAACGAAGGAAAACTTCTTAGAAAATAATACACTAAACACAAAAGAACAACTTATGGATCCCATTTATGTCTTATGATCCAAAGTTGGAAAAGGAAGACGAAAAGGTATGTACTACCTACTGTAAGTAAACATATAACGTAAGGTAGTCGTATGGATCTTATATTATATTAAGAGTACAGTCTTCATAATCAGACCAAGACACGAAATTAAAATATAAAGAATAAAGAGAGTGTAACTGTAAAGTCAATCAACTTTCTTAGACGTATACCACTTGGACAATAAGAATAAAGATTATAAAGAGACTTAATAGTAAAACAGTCATTTTTAACATAAAACTATCCTTCTACTTGAAGTCTGCATAGACCTCGAGGTTTGAGGTGAGGTTCGTGAACTCTATAGTTTACCCAGACTTAGTTTCAAAAAGAACACAGTATCTTTACCTTTGAGTCTTCATGCAAATACAGTCTACCTCACAGTAATGTGAGGGTCTATCTTTACCGAAAATCTAAGCAGACGACGTCCCTGGAAGAATGAATTATCTTAGTTCCACTTGTTTGACCTTTCTTACTAAACAGGTAGTTTATGTGAATACTATTTTATTTACTTTAAAAGTACGATTTATTCACGACGACGACGACGATTCAGCGAAGTCAGTACAGGCTGCTACACGCTGGGGTATCTACCGTCGGGTGGTCCGAGGGGGCAGGGACCCTAAGAGGTCTCTTCTAGTGACCTGACCCAACGGTAAAGGAAGAGGTTACGTACTTTCACTTTTCACTTTCACTTCAGTGAGTCAGCACAAGCTGAGAATCGCTGGGGTACCTGGTCTCGGATGGTCCGAGGAGGCAGGTACCCTAACAGGTCCGTTCTCATGACCTCCCCCCACGGTAACGGAAGAGACATTTATTCACGTACGACACAATTTACTAGAAGTCAAGTCAAGTCAGTGAGTCATCACAGGTTGAGACGCTGGGGTCCTTGACGTCGTGTGGTCTGGAAAGACAGGTAGTGGTCGAGGGTCTCAAGTGAATTTGAGTACAAGTAGCTCAACCACTACGGTAGGTCGATAGAGTAGGAGACAACAGGGGAAGAGGAGGACGGGGGTTAGGGAGGGTCGTAGTCTCAGAAAAGGTTACTCAGTTGAGAAGTGTACTTTATCGGTTTCATGATCTCAAAGTCGTAGTACTGAAGGTTTCTTGTGGGTCCTGACTAGAGGAAATCTTACCTGACCAACCTAGAGGAACGTTAGGTTCCCTGAGAGTTCTCAGAAGAGGTTACGGTGTCAAGTTTTGGTAGTTAAGAAACCACGAGTCGAAAGAACTGTCAGGTTGAGAGTGTAGGAATGTACTGATGACCTTTTTGGTATCGGAACTGATCTGTCTGGAAACAACCGTTTCATTACAGAGACGAAAACTTATACGATAGACCCAACCAGTATTGAAAGGAAGGTCCCTCACAGAAAATTTTTAAAGTACCGACGTTAGTGGTAGACGTCACTAAAACCTCGGGGGGGGTTTATTTCAGTCGGTGACAAAGGTGACAAAAGGGTAGATAAAGGGTACTTCACTACCCTGGTCTATGGTACTAGAAACAAAAGACTTACAACTTGAAATTCGGTTGAAAAAGTGAGAGGAGAAAGTGAAAGTAGTTCTCCGAAAACTCAAGCAGAAGTGAAAGACGGTATTCCCACCACAGTAGACGTATAGACTCCAATAACTATAAAGAGGGTCTTTAGAACTAAGGTGGAACACAAAGAACGTCGGGTCACAAAGAGTACTACATGAGACACATATTCATTTATTCGTCCCACTGTTATATGTCGGAACTGCATGATGACTATAGATTTTGAGATCTTATAAGGAATCTCAAATCTGATAAAGACATTTTCAATGACTTTTACAATTTACAGTCTTAAGTCAAAAAGGTATTCTCTCAAACAGGTATTCTAATAAATTTTTGTTCTAATACGAACTATTTTGTTTTGACTAAACTGAATTTTAATCCATGTAGACTTGTACTATAAAAGGACTAATCAAAAATCAAATAAAAAAATGACTTCATGTCAACTAAATGTTACAACACGTTTAGAGACGACGTGTTGTTTCACTGAGTCAATATTTTTATATCTGTAAGAAAAAATAATTAAAAATTTTATTATTATAGAGGATATATAGATCGTCCTATTACAGTCAAAGGAAATTTTGATATAAGAGTAGACACGGTCCGTGTCTAATGGACGTGAAACTGTTACTTCAAAAAGAACAAATAAAAAGAGAATAAGAACAATCTGGTATTATTATAGTCTAGTATATGTGGTAAGGAGAAGATCTTATAAATATTTTATAAATAACTTCGGGAGGATACACGACACAATGTAGGATACTTTTAGTATAAGGTTCACATTACCAACTGGAGACTTAAGTTCATTCAATGTTAAAAAATTAAAAATAATAAAAAATTATATTTAAGTAATAAAAAATAATAAGAAAAATTGAAATGTTATAACATAACCAAAACGGTGTGTAGTTGTACTTAGGTGGTGCCCATATGTGCACAAGGGTTAGGGCTTGGGAGGAGGGTGGAGGGGGAGTTGTGGTAGGGAGGTCCAGTAGGGTCACGTGGTCGGGGTTCGTAGGACGTGGGACGTAGTTTGGATATGACCACTAAACAAAGAATATACTACAGTATGTACAAAGTTACGGTAAGAAGGTTTAGTAGGGTGGGAGAGGGAGAGGGTGTCTCAGGTTTCCTGACAAGATATGTAGACACAGAGAAAACGACAGAACGTATGTCCCAATAGGAATGGTAGAAAGATTTAAGGTATATATACACAGTCATATGACATAACCCCAAAAAGAAAGACCGAACGAAGTGAGACATATTAGCCGAGGTCAAAGTAGGTGGAGTAATCTTGACTAAGTTTACATAAGAAAAATTACCGACTCATTATGAGGTAACATATATACATGGTGTCGAAAGAATAGGTAAGTAGACGACTACCTGTAGATCCATCGAAGGTACAGAACCGATAATATTTGTCACGACGTTACTTTTGACCCCATGTGCACAGAGAAAGTTAAGACCAAAGGAGCCACACATACGGGTCGTCACCCTAACGACCCAGTATTCCGTCAAGATGAAGGTCAAAAAATTCCTTAGAGGTGTGACAAGAGGTATCACCGACATGATCAAACGTAAGGGTGGTTGTCACATTCTCCCAAGGAAAAAGAGGTGTGGAGAGGTCGTAAATAACGAGCATCTGAAAACCTAGCGTCGGTAAGACTGACCACACTTTACCATGGAGTAACACCAAAACTAAACGTAAAGAGATTATTACTCATTACAACTCGTAGAAAAGTACACAAACAATCGGTAGACATACAGAAGAAACCTCTTTACAGATAAATCAAGAAACCGGGTAAAAAACTAACCCAGCAAATAAAAAGACCTTAACTCGACGTCCTCCACGAACATATAAAAACTCTAATCAACAAACAGTCAACGAAGTAAACGATAATAAAAGAGGGTAAGACTTCCGACAGAAAAGTGGAACGAATATCAAAGGAAACAACACGTCTTCGAAAATTCAAATTAATCCAGGGTAAATTTGGAATACATGAATATATTCCACTTTTTATCTATCCGTTAGACTATATCCCGTAATAAAGAGTTTTATAACAGAACCTTATATATGTAGTCCAATAGCCCTAACGAACGGTTTCAACAACTAAGACTTCGAGAAATGTCTGTTTTAATTAGTCTTATAGACACTCAATCCTACCCCGTATACAAGAAATATATTAAAAGGTAAATAAAACGACATGTATATTTTGAATTCCTAGTCACCATTCTGTCATTTAGAACCTTCGTTTAATGGTAATTTAATTTATTATAGTAATAATTAATTTACATACTAGAAGTCTTTCTAAAAAAATCGGAGAGAAATCGAGTAAAAGAATATAAATTTATCCCTATTATAAACATTCACCCTTTTAGACTATATTACATATGTACGACTGGTCATAACTGGTACAGTTTAGTACTAACGAGTCATTACGATACCAATTGTACGAAATTTTTTACCAGTCTTTAATACAATCTTTCATTTTTTGCCGAGTGTCTTCTAAAGGTGACTGTAAATCTTATCCAATAAAACGTCCTTTGTACAAGGGTGTTTTGTGGAATGTTTCGACAATTTACAAAAATTTTTTAGTCGTTTCCGCAATCTTTAGATGGTTTTGTCAAGTCTGAACTCCCTCCCTCCAAAACCTTTATTTCCTTGTCTCTACTCTACTAACAATGTTCAACTTAAAGGTTTCCCTATAAACGGTCAAGACTTACTCCCTTGACCCTATAAGTAGGTGGTCGAAAACAAACCACCCCAAACCCTCCATCCTCTCAATTGACGTCTGATGGTATACGCGTCCATTCTCATCGAAACCTTTTTCGGGTCAGAAGGGTCCACCGCGTCACCATTTCTTAGGTGGACGGTCACGTCCTCCGCGTTCTCTACGTCCAAGTCAGAGACCCAACCCTTCTAGGGGACCTCATCCTTTACCGTTGGGTGAAGTGATAAGAACGGACCTTTTAACACACCTGTTCTCCTGGGACCACCTGACATCAGGTATTTCACCGTTTCTCAGTTTGTACTGACTCGTGCGTATAGTGGTAGTGGACCCTGTTTCTCTACGTCTATGGTCAATAACTTTCTTGATCTTGGACGACTTCACCATTTCGACCTCACTCTACTTTTTATCAGAACTTCCAGGTGTGAAATTATAAGACACTATAAGTACAGGATACAATTTCACTGAGACAGGAAAGTATTAAAGAGATTTCGTCATCAATAACTGTGAATTACTTTGTCCCTTCGATCACTTTAATCGACGTCAAAAACTTGAGTATCGACTATAAGTAGTGGAGGGAGGAGTTAATAAGGACCTAAGGGGAGTGGGAGTCGTTCAAGGGATTGGACCACCTCTGGGTCTGGAAGTAGTGAAAAAAAATTACGGGAAAAAAATAATACGGCAAAGGTCCGATACCAACGATATTTACGGGTAAAGACCGTCAATGACTCGTACCTTCGTTTTGTCCGTGGGGTCACTTAAGGAGTTCAAAGTGTGTAGACGGAGGTAAGTCTGTATAGACATCGTAAAGATAAAGGAGTACTATTAGTCTCAGTCAGTCTCACTAACCATATCTTTGAGGACACAAACTCCGAAACTTCCCGTAACACACCGGTTCAGTGTTAAGTGTCCGATAACCTAAGAGACCACTTTCTTAGAAAGGAGTGGAGTCGGACGTGAGGGTAGTTTCCTTTCCTGGAACCCAATTTGTCTAGGATTTGAATTTACAACAACAACAAATCGACGATTAAGCACAGGCTGAGAAACGCTGGGGTACCTGACATTGGACGTTCTGAGGAAGTAGGTACCCTAAAAGGTCCGTTCTTATGACCTCACCCAACGGTAAAGGAAGAGGTCCCTTAGAAGGATTGGGTCCCTAACTTGGGTGTAGAGGACGAACCTTCCGTCTAAAAAATGGTGACTCGGTTGACCCTTACATACCTTTTGTTTTTTGAAGACTTCAACTAGTGAACCTTCCTACCACTCTCGTCAGAGAGAACGTATGTAGGAAACCCAAGGTCCTGAGTCGAAAGACGGAGGTAATCGTGACACTCGCACGGGACTAGGACGTGCAATACGGGTACGATCACTAAATCGACGGGGACATTCTCAGGTACGGTTATCAGGTAGTCAGGTCGTCGACTGTCCACTACGTCCCATACTTTCTAGATGACTAGACCATACTTCGTTAAAATACGTCATAGTACAATATGGATTAGTCTGTAGGAGACTCAGAAGCCTGAAACGATCGATTCCGAGACACCCATCTTTTCATTTGGGTATTAACTTTATACATAGTCAGGGTTTTTCCTCTGCAAAGACGTAGGAGACCCCTTCTTCTTTAGTCTAATAAGTTGAACGATAGCTCCTCTACCCACCTAAGTAGTTCCCTACCATGGTATGTCTCCTAAATCACAGTCAAAAAGCGACGGTAACCTGTAAGTCCTCGTTCTTACCTATTGGTCCGAATCACTCTATCTTATGCATGACAATCCACATACGTAACGGAGGTAGGACGGTGACACCAAAGATGAAAGTACGCGAACAACAGTTTCATGACCCTACTGACTCGTCCCTCCGACCGATTAGAGGTGGTTTACAGTTTAATCGGTAAACTCAGGAGAACACGTCACTCACCCGTAACTATGCTTTAGTTTCTTCGTGTGTGATAAGAAGGTCAAGGACGATCGATAATCAACTCTCTTCTTAAGAGATATCTTTCACCGTCACGAACTCTTGAGCTCTTTGCTTCACTACATATTGAAACTCTCACATCCTGTAACAGTTTCCTTCTGTCTCCATCCTTCTGGCTTCTTTACATTATTTCGGACCTTTTTCGGGACTTCTCCAAAGTATTTGTTGATCCGAGAGTAGGGTCATGAAAGTGTCACTCGTGTGCTTACCTGATTGGTATTACGGTTCTTTCTCCCGTTGCCATTCATAAGATAGAGTGACTAGTTGGCCTCCTCCTCTCTTCTGGAGTTCAATCTCCCGAAAACACGGTCACCCATCGTTTTTTAACGTGTGTGTTTTTTTCGATATTGTGGAAGTTGAGAGACTGTTGAATCGGACTTCGACCCGTATTTATACTCTTTTGATGTCACAAGAATAAAGTATGAGTAGTAGGATTGTAGTACTTTGGTAAATTCATTGTAGTTCCCGTCACGTGAAAGAACGTAATTTAGTTGTGGATTTAGTGAACCAGGAAACAACACTTTGTAAGAACGTTTACATAAAGATGGACATAAATAAAGTCACCGTGGCTCCTTTTAACGTTCAAAACCTCGGTCTGTTCGGTCCAAATCTGACATAGAGAATTAAACTATTCCAATAAATTTAATAGACTCGATGAATTACGTCTCAGTCAGTGTATTGTCCTTGAATAATACGTGATTACCTATAATAATAGTCATAATAAATAGTATCGGGATTTCTTTAAATTATTCGTTAAATTACCGTTAAGGTCTTAACGGTGGTATAGGCGATCCCTTTTAGAAAGTTAGAAACATTCTATTTAAAATACTAAAAAAAAACATTTCTTTATCTAATTTACAGTGATAAATGTACAAAACATAACTGTAAAGGTTTCCTTCGTATGAACCGGATTTCCAAGGTTCCTTTGTTCTGGAAATGTAATAAATAAAATATCAAAAGTGAAGAAACCAGTTTAGTCCACGCATAGTCAACGATGAAGGAGTTCCTACCAAATAAATAGTCTGGTTGATCTATCTCGAGTTATACTGAAAAGTTTAATTCTTGATTTCAATGACAAGAAAGGTCCCTTTATAGATATAGTCATAAAGTCAGTAAGTGGGTCCAGTATCCTTCAACGTCAAATTTAAGGGTCGTGTGATACCGAATCTGTAAAATACTGTGGTCCGTAAATCCTCTCGACTGAATAATTGGTTTTCTACCATAACTTGGAGAGCAACAAGAGTGGTCCACTTACAGAAAACTGAACAGTTTAAGTGGAGGGATATGTAAAAATCCCATATTCTTTAATAATGAAATTTTTTGTTTTCAAAGGATTCGATATAAAATTATCGAGGTGGTGAGACAGTTCTTCTTGATAATGAAATCGAACTGGTATAAATATACTTGTCAACATGAAATATACACAGTAACGGGAGATTACGAAAATTCTAGTATTTTGTACTATATATGAGGTCAGTATTTTATAATCAATCTACAGAAACCGACCCCAAGTGAATGTCTCTGATGTCACGAGAACTCGTTCAACCTTGTCTCTATGTAAATAATGACCTATAACTTTCCGAATGTCTTTAGAAATCTCAACGACTTTTGATCCTATTTAGTTATGAAGTCCAGCTGAGAGGGTGGTACCTGTTATCTATTTTTCTGGTCGACCTTTCTAAGAGGGTAACGACGGTAAGTCCCAGTCGGAACTCCTCGAGACATTACATCACCGATAGTTGCAAAACGAACACGGTCTTACAGTACTTCTTTCTTGTGAAAGAAAGGAGATGATTGATATTTTGTCAGTTGTTGAAAATAAAGGGGAGGTATCCATGACCCGGTTTCCCTTGAAGAAATTCTGGTATCCATATCAATTTCGATTCCGTTGTTTCGTCACCCTTGTCCTTGGAACTCCCGGGACAAGTCCGTTCAATAGGTAAGAAAGACTACACGATCCCGGGTAGGGTATAAGTGGTAGACAACTTGTTACTGTACGAGGTACGTGTGTCAAGTTGTTTAGTTTACTATGACGTGAACACTACCTGTCAAACTCCAAGTATTACGGAAGTATAAGAACCCAAGTTACAAGTCAGATTCGATCACATGACAATCTGGTGAGACACAAAAAGTTCCGTCATATAGATTCCGCCTCCAAGAGTATAGTTGTTTAAACCAGATCAGTAATATTAGACCACAATTGTCAGGTTCTTAGGTGAGAGTCTGCAAAGGGGTATATAAATGTATATAATTTAACTCTTTTTGTGATGAAAGACACATATTCGATAATGGTCTAATTTATAAGGAACATGAGAAAGTAAACCCGAGATTATTCTTGGACTAAAATAATACCTGGTTTTCTGTTCTTTTTATAAATCTCACTCAGGACATCTTTAAATCGTAAGGAAATACTCTGTCGAAAGGATCGAGTTCAGTGACTTACAATAAATACGTCAAACTTAGTAGGAAATCAACCCCACCACTCCTCCGACGAAGGAAAGAGTTTCAAGTCCCCCTGAATTTTCAGACTTCAACAGTCGGAGTAGACAAGTACGGTTAAAAAGGGTCAGGTGCAGAATCCCAAGGTCAGACAACATTGGTTACGAAATGGAATCATACTGAATCTTCACAAAGTGTAATTAAGAACTCGGTGGTAACCGAGTCTACCATTTATTAGACGGACGTTAAGTCCTCTGGACCCAAGTTAAGGACCCAGCTCTTCTAAGTGGACCTCTTCCCTTACCGTTGGGTGAGCTCATAAGAACGGACCTCTTAAAGTACTTGTCTCCTCGGATCGTCCGACGTCAGGTACCACAACGTTTCTCAGTTGTTGAAAATGTTATTTAAGGACACGAATTAGGAGTCGGTATTCAAGGGACCTAAGTCCTTTCAAATTGACTTTATTATAAACTTATTTTGAGGGATTCTCAAAGAGATATGTGTGGAGGGATGGGGGTCAATTCGGAGCTCAACTCCCAAATCAAATCTGAAAGGTAAAAAAAGGCAAAGAAAAACTTAATACAGATCTGATCCTTCTTCATCGGTTAGAGTAGGAAGTCAGAAAATTTTGTAATAACAGGTTTAGTAGGAATCAAGGTTTCGATTAACTAAAAGGTTATTGAACAAGAAGTGATATGAGGTAGTCACCACTACTACTATACTCACCAGTTATATAAAAATATCATGTATAACGGTCACAGGGTACAGAGGAACTACTGTAATACTGTATAAACGAGTGGATTATATGTTCGTTGAGGTAGGGACGTGATATCCACTGTAAACAAAGGACTCTTATGAGGATAATGGTTAAATAAATAGGTAGTTCCGGTGTCGTCTTTTGTCTACCTTGTGACTCTCTTTTAATCTCCTTCCCTTATAAATGTTAATACAACCTTTTTAATTTCCGTGTTCGTTCCTACCACTTTGTTTATTCAACGCTACCCTGTTACGAATTCTCGAAAGTCGTCTCTGATCCCTCCGACGTCGACATCTTTCTCCGACGAACGACCACCGGCCCTGGATTTAATCTCCATAAACATATAATGGTCAAGGTCCTATTCAGCCCTTCCTCTTTGTTTATAGAGTCAGAGAGAAGGAAAGGAGGGAGGTCATAGGAGGACCATTCTAGTAAACCTTCGGTCAACGTACCACTACGGAAGGTATTTTCTGTCGTAGAGTCTTGGATCTCGACTCATACCTACCTATTTCTCATCTCGTCTATTCTGTTTGATTCTACAAAATCCTGTCTCAAAAAACCAGACGGGGACGGTTGCTAGAAAATCCCATTTTAGTAGGGCTAATAACGAGTTCGAGACTCGGACACGACATTGACACGGTGACATAAGGACTATAATTTACTAACGAG
The DNA here is from genome assembly GCA_006410555.1 of Capra ibex. NCBI lineage: Eukaryota > Metazoa > Chordata > Mammalia > Artiodactyla > Bovidae > Capra > Capra ibex. The sequence goes on along the minus strand of SJYO01052474.1, from coordinate 81,603,779 downwards.
GGGCCAGAGTCAATCAAGTCTTAGAGTAGTAAGGGTAAATATAGTCTTAAATAAATTACTGTTGGAAGGGTTGAAACACACACACACACATTAGTTACAAGTGAGTGACTAATAAAAAAATTAGTCGTTTCTAAAGAATCCGTGTGATGGTCAGAAATCTTAAGGTTTTCTTTAACGGGTAAAACGTTATTGAACAATATAGTAATAAGTTCTCTGTTGTTTTTATTTTAAAGGGTGGAAATACTTGAGAAGTCTCTCATTAGAGAGGTCTTGAAAGGTTTGTAAATAAAGAGTTGTATAATTAATTCCTTTAAAAAGAACCCGAGGGTCCCACGTATCAATTCTTTCTCATTCATTCGTTAGGTAAGGTAAGGGTTTAAAGAGAGAAGGATTCAAAAAGGTAAAATTAGAAGACATAAATCTTTCTTAAAAGACAGTATACTTGAAATAAATCATATGTGTCAGTGACTCCATAATCCATTAGTTGACTCGTTTAGTAGACAGGATAAACTCTACTGAACAACTTCGGTTCTAGAGTCTAATTATTTAAACCGACTTTAATTTTTAATAGAAGGAGTGACAGTTAGTACAAGGGTTCATACTCAGGTGTATTACCTTCTCCTGGGACATTTCTAAAGTGGACTGTATCAATAATTTATCCTGAAGGGACCACCGAGTCTACCATTTCTTAGGTGGACGTTACGTCATCTAGACCCAAATTAGGGACCCAGCCTTTCTAAGGGACCTCTTCCCTTACCGATGGGTGAGGTCATAAGAACGGATCTCTTAAGGTTCACACGACGACGACGATTCAGCGAAGTCAGCATAGGCTGATTTGAGTAGCACTGGGTAGGTATTGGAGTAACGAATGTCTAATTTTAATCTCAGTCCAGAATAAGACAATGAATCCTGTATCTCAAGTCTACCGATAATTTTTTTTTTTCGAAAATTCGTGATCAACGATTACGAGTCGAACAGAGGTATGTTGAAATCTGAATATGAAATTTTGGTGTTTCCAATAATCTAAGAGACCTCGTACTAACGTGGTAGAAACTTCCTTTTGTTTCGTGGTCAACTCAGGAGGTGTTCTTCTTTTAGTTAATTGTCGTCTTTATTGATTAACGATGATAAAGTTTCTTATAAATCTTTCGTTAACAAAACGAATATAACCCAAGGTAATTTCGAACAAGACCCTAAAAGAAAGGTAATTCAATCAATACTTAGAAGGGTGAAGAGAACCCTTAGTATGTCTTCTCATTTCCCCTTTCACGGTATATCGTCTGACTGGTAACGTATCTATATACGAAGGAAAGGTAACAAACACCAACAAAGACCGTTGGTCGAGGGGTAAGACTGTCAGACCTCTCGGGAGTCGAACTGAAAATCCACCTTGGGATACTTATCAAGAGTGGACTTTATACACTTGTCTTCACTTACATACAGTTAATACCCGGATCACCTATTCTTCACCCACACAGAGGAAATTATAAAGGAAGGAGATAGAGGGTTGACTTCCACCTCTTGAAACTCCACCTCGGATCACCTTTTGTTATATCTACTTCACACCTATGGATTTGGTGAGTCATCTCACCTCTTTTCTACGGTTAAGTGGTTCGTGAGAGGGTCTTGAAAAGTAATCGTTCTTTGTTCCAAATGAATGGAATCTAGGAAACAATCTTGTCGATCCCAACGGTATTTATTAGATTAGTCAAGTCAAGTCAAGTTAACGAGTGAGTACAGACTGAGAAACACTGGGGTACTTGACGTCGTGCGGTCCGTGGGATAGGTAGTCGTTGAGGGCCTCAAATGAGTCTGAGTGCAGGTAGCTCAGGCACTACGGTAGGTCGGTAGAGTAGGAGACAGTAGGGGAAGAGGAGGACGGGAGTTAGGGAGGGTCGTAGTCTCAGAAAAGGTAACTTAGTTGAAAAGTGTACTTCACCGGTTTCAGGACCTCAAAGGTGAAATCGTATTAAGGAAGGTTTCTTGGGGGTCCTGACTAGAGGAAATCCTACCTGACCAACCTAGAGGAACGTAAGGTTCCCTGAGAGTTCTCAGAAGAGGTTGTGGTGTCAAGTTTTCGTAGTTAAGAAACCTTGAGTCGGAAGAAGTGTCAGGTTGAGAGTGTAGGTATGTACTGGTGACCTTTTTGGTATCGGAACTGATCTGTCTGGAAAAAACCGTTTCATTACAGAGACGAAAACTTATACGACAGATCCAACCAGTATTGAAAAGAAGGTTTCTCATTCGCAGAAAATTAAAGTACCGACGTTAGTGGTAGACGTCACTAAAACCTCGGGTTTTTTTATTTTAGACTGTGACAAAGGTGACAAAGGGGTAGATAAAGGGTACTTCACTACCCTGGTCTACGGTACTAGAATCAAAAGACTTACAACTCGAAATTCGATAGAAAAAGTGAGAGGAGAAAGTGAAAGTAGTTCTCCGAAAACTCAAGGAGAAGTGAAAGACGGTATTCTCACCACAGTAGACGTATAGACTCCACTAACTATAAAGAGGGCCGTTAGAACTAAGGTCGAACACGAAGAAGGTCGGGTCGTAAAGAGTACTGTACGAGACGTATATTCAATTTATTCGCTCCACTGTTATATGTCAGAACTGCAGGAGGAAAAGGATAAACCTTAGTCAGACAACAAGGTACAGGTCAAGATTGACAACGAAGGACTGGACGTATATCCAAAGAGTTCTCCGTCCAGTCCACCAGACCATAAGGGTAGAGAAAGTCTTAAAAGATGTCATATAACACTACGTGTGTCAGTTTCCGAAACCGTATCAGTTATTTCGTCTTTATCTACAAAAAGACCTTGAGAGAACGAAAAAGCTACTAAGTCGGTTACAACCGTTAAACTAGAGACCAAGGAGACGGAAAAGATTTTGGTCGAACTTGTAGACCTTCAAGCGTCAAGTACATAACGACTTCGGACCGAACCTCTTAAAACTCGTAATGAAATGATCGTACACTCTACTCACGTTAACACACCATCAGACTCGTAAGAGACCGTAACGGAAAGAAACTCTGACTTTACTTTTGACTGGAAAAGGTCAGGACACCGGTGACGACTCAAAAGGTTTAAACAACCGGATAACTCACGTCGTGAAAGTATCGTAGTAGAAAGTCCTAAACTTTATCGAGTTGACCTTAAGGTAGTGGAGGTGATCGAAACAAGTATCACTACGAAAGATTCCGGGTGAACTGAAGTGTAAGGTTCTACAGACCGAGACTAGTGTGGTAGTACTAATAGACCCAACACTCTTAGAAAAAACATGTTAAGAAGGTACATAAGAACGGTGGAGAAGAATTATAGAAGACGAAGACAATCCCTGAAGGGACCACCGAGTCTCCAATTTCACTGACGGACCTTACTCCCTCTGGGTCCGAACTAGAGACCCAGTCCTTCTAGGGTACCTCTTCCTTTACCGTTAGGTGAGGTTATGAGAACGGACCTCTTAGGGTACCTCCCTCCTCGGACCATCCGATGTCAGGTACCCAAGCGTTTCTCAGGTTGTGCTGACTCGGTGAAATGAATCAATGAATGAGACAATCCAGTCACCTCTTTATTGAGGTCTTTCTTACTTCCCTACCTCGGTTTCGTTTTTGTTATGGGTCAACACCTACACTGAACACTATCTTATTCCAGGCTACGACATTTCTCGTTATAACGTATCCTTGGACCTTATAATCCAGGTACTTAGTTCCGTTTGACCTACACCAGTTTGTCCTCTACCGTTCTCACTTGTAGCTGTAAGATCCTTAGTCGTTTGATTTCACCTGACCTTACCCACTTAAATTGAGTCTACTGGTAAGATAGATGATGACACCCGTCCTTAGGGAATCTTCTTTACCTCATCGGTGGCATCAGTTGTTTTCTCAGGCTTTACGTCATCGACCTACGGTAGAGTTTTTTCTGTCTTACCAGAGACAAAGGTTCCGTTTGGTAAGTTATAGTGCCATTAGGTTCGGATACAGGGTTAGTCATTACGACTTCTTCGACTTCAACTTGCCAAGATACTTCTGGATATTCTAGAAAATCTTGATTGTGGGGTTTTTTCTACAGGTCAAGTAATATCACCTGACGTTACGTTTTCATCCTTCAGTTCTTTGTGGACCTCATTGTCCGTTTAAACCGGAACCTTACGCCTTACTTCGTCCCGTTTCTGATTATCTCAAAACAGTTCTCTTGCGTGACCAGTATCGTTTGTGGGAGAAGGTTGTTGTGTTCTCTTCTGAGATGTGTACCTGTAGTGGTCTACCAGTTGCGGTTTTAGTCTAACTAATATAAGAGACGTCAGTTTCTACCTCTTCGAGATATGTCAGTCGTTTTCGTTCTGGTCCTCGACTGACACCGAGTCTAGTACTTGAGGAATAACGGTTTAAGTCTGAATTTAACTTCTTTCGTCCCTTTTGGTGATCTGGTAAGTCCATACTGGATTTAGTTTAGGGAATACTAATATGTCACCTTCACTGTTTATCTAAGTTCCCGGATCTAGACTGTCTATCTCACGGACTACTTGATACCTTACTCCAACAACTGTGACATGTCCTCTGTCCCTAGTTCTGGTAGGGGTACCTTTTCTTTACGCTTTTTCGTTTTACTGAAAGACTCATCCGGAATGTTTATCGACACTTTTCTTCTCTTCCCTTTTCGGTTCCTCTTTTCCTTTCTATATTCGTAGACTTACGTCTCAAGGTTTCTTATCGTTCTTCTCTATTCTTTCGGAAGGCGTCACTAGTTACGTTTCTTTCTCTCCGTTTGTTGTCTTACCCTTTCTGATCTCTAGAGAAGTTCTTTTAATCCCTATGGTTCCCTTGTAAAGTACGTTTCTACGACCCGAGCTATTTCCTGTCTCTATTGGATTATTTCTAATGGTGACTTATCCCGTCTTTGACCCCTTTCACTTTCTCCGTGTCTGTTAAAATCCTTTCGTATCTATACATAATAACAGAAACAAATCAGTGATTTAACACAGACTGAGAAAATACCCAGGTATCTATCATCGGACAGTCCGAGGAGACACGTACCTAAAGAGGTCCGTTCTTATGATCTCACCCACCGGTAAAGGAACAGGTCCTCTAAGGACTTGGTCCTTAACTTGGACACAGAGGACGTAACTGTCCGTCGAAGAAATGGTGACTCGGTGGACCTTCGGGTTATATCCACCGTCTACAGTCGTTTATGGTCGTATGGTACTGTCGATTTACACCCATACGGAATAACCTTCTACTACATATACCTCTTTAGACATTTTTCCCGTTCTCCGTCTTTGGGAGGACTTTGTTCCGTCCTACATTCCTGGTCTCGTTTTCGTGGGTCTCAGTATAAGTATACTGAACCTTCTCGGTATAAATTTCAGACTTAACTTTGTTGTCTATTTCCTAAAAAACTGGGAACTTGGAAACTTTTCTAAAAAGATCTCTTGCGAGTAAAAGATCTTTTGAGAACGGAGATCAAGTCTTCTTAGGTAGATTAAACTTATACTTATTACCTTTTCTTTAAACCAATAGGACAAGTTCGACCAAAATCTTTTCCGTCTCCTTGGTCTCTAGTTTAACGGTTGTAGACGAACTAGTAGCCTTTTCGTTCTCCCAAGGTCTTTTTGTGGATAAAGACGAAAGAACTGATACGGTTTCGGAAACTGACACACGTAGTTTATTTGACACCTTTTAAGACTTTCTCTACCCGTATGGTCTGGTGGACTGGAAGGAGAACTCTTTGGACATACGTCCAGTCCTTCGTTGTCAATCTTGACCTGTACCTTGTTGTCTGACCAAGGTTTATCCTTTTCCTCATGTAGTTCCGACATATAACAGTGGGACGAATAAATTGAACATACGTCTCGTACAGTACTCTTTACGACCCGACCTTCTTCGTGTTCGACCTCAGTTCTAACGACCCTCTTTATAGTTAGTGGAGTCTATACGTCTACTGTGATGAGAATACCGTCTTTCACTTCTCCTTGAGTTTTCGGAGAACTACTTTCACTTTCTCCTCTCACTTTTTCTATCGAATTTCGAGTTGTAAGTCTTTTGATTCTAGTACCGTAGGTCAGGTCAGTGAAGTACCCTTTATCTACCCCTTTGTCACCTTTGTCACAGCCTGAAATAAAAAAACCCGAGGTTTTAGTGACGTCTACCACTAACGTGGGTACTTTAATTTTCTGCGAATGAGAAACCTTCCTTTTAATACTGGTTGGATCTATCATATAACTTTTCGTCTCTATAATGAAACGGTTATTTCCAGGTAGATCAGTTCCGATACCAAAAAGGTCACCAGTACATACCTACACTCTCAACCTGACACTTCTTCCGACTCGTGACTTCTTAGACTACGAAAACTTGACACCACAACCTCTTCTGAGAACTCTCAGGGAACCTGACGTTCTTCTAGGTTGGTCAGGTAGGATTTCCTATAGTCGGGACGTACAAGTAACTTTCCTGACTACGACTTCGACTTTGAGGTTATAAAACCGGTGGACTACTCTTCTCGACTGAGTAAACTTTTCTAGGACTACGACCCTTTCTAACTCTCACCCTCCTCTTCCCCCGTTATCTCCTACTCTACCAACCTACCGTGGTGACTGAGTTACCTGTACCCAAACCTATTTAAGGCCTTCAACCACTATCTGTCCCTCCGGACCGCACAACGTCAAGTACCTCAGCGTTTGTCGACCTGTACTGACTCGTTGACTTGGCTTGATATAGATTTCTGTGGTATCCTTTCTCCTATTTTTAGTCACATCGTAAGACCGTCCACTATTTTATACCGGTCTTTACAACACTTGTGATTCGATATAGAATAATTTTAATAACTTGACAGTAACATTTCTTCTATAAGAAACTTGTAGGTCTGTTTATAAGCCTTAGACAACGTTCGTTTTATGTTATAAAGTACAATCTACTATAGAGAAAATGTTATTTTAAGAATTAATCTTTTTTATAAGTTCTATGTCTTTTTTATGTATATAAGTTCATGTATGTTTATAAGTTCCACGTATTTTTTACACTTGGTACCTTTAAAATGTGTGAGTATAACAGATCACATTTCCGATAACTAATAACACTTATAAATCTTATAACCTCTTATAACATAAGTACGCGAAAAGGACTTCATAAATGGTCTCGTGTTAAAAGTAGGTAAGTTCCTTAATATCCTTTTTGAGGAATTTCCTCATTACTTACTTATTACTTATGGACTTCTTATCTTATCTTTCTTTCAAAATCTTATCTTATCTTTCAAAAACTCATTTTTTGACTCCATTTCCGTCGTCTTACCAAATAATTTAGAAGACTGTCGTATCTTTACTGTCCATTATCTTTGCCGTACTGCTCACCTCTTTTCTATCTTACGACTTTCAGTTTCATATAACAAATTTCGACTCTTGGTTCTTCATTCTCGTATTCGTGTAATCCTATCGTTCCATCCGTGTTTCTTTCTGTTACGATAACTCCTGCCGACTTGCCCTCTCCTGACTTCTCTCTCTTCAATATATGGTGAAGTACTTTACTCTCCAAAAGATGAAGTATTCTTCTATTTTCATATGTACGTTTGGGAAATATATATGTTTATATTTGATTCATGGTCCTTTCGTTGTTATTTTTTCCCTTTCTTAGGTGTCTCACTTTTTCATCTACTTTGTAATCTATTTTACGTCTTGTCCTTGGTTTAAACGACAACTTGGTTAGTTTCTATGTCCCGAATTAGATCAATCTTCTTCTTATAAAATTTAAAAGAAAGTTTCATCTTACGTTAGGATGGAACATACTTTCTCTGTATAGAATTGACTAACTCTTTACAACTTTTTTAAAAATTTAAAATAAAAAGTCTATTCCATGCATTTCATTGGGTCTTTATTCCTCTACTTTTTTATTGTCTATGGAAACTTGAACGGTGTCTTATTACCTTCGACAGATTTTAAATCACAAAGGTATCTAAGAGAACGTTTTGTGTGTTCTTTGTTATTTTATTTATAGTAGGTGAATGGTATGGATCTGTTCCGACACCAAGTCTTTACCACCCCTGGATTGTCTTCGTCTTCTATAATTCTTCTCCACCATTCTTATGTGTCTTCTTGACATGTTTTTTCTCGAAGTGCTGGGTCTATTAGTGTTACCACACTAGTGAGTGGATCTCGGTCTGTAGGACCTTACACTTCAGTTCACCCCGAATCTTTCGTAGTGATACTTATTTTGATCACCTCCACTACCTTAAGGTCAACTCGATAAAGTTTAAGATTTTCTACCACGACACTTTCCCGACGTGAGTTATACGGTCTTTTAAACCTTTTGAGTCGTCACCGGTGTCCTGACCTTTTCTAGTCAAAAGTAAGGTTAGGGTTTCTTTCCGTTACGGTTTCTTACGAGTTTGATGACGTATTAACGTGAGTAGAGTGTACGATGATTTCATTACCAGTTTTAAGAAGTTCGGTCCGAAGTCGTTATACACTTGGCACTTGAAAGTCTACAAGTTCGATTAAAATCTTTTCCGTCTCCTTGGTCTCTAGTTTAACGGTTGTAGACAACCTAGTAACTTTTTCGTTCTCCCAAGGTCTTTTTGTAGATAAAGACGAAATAACTGAAGCGGTTTCGGAAACTGACACACCTAGTGTTATTTGACACCTTTTAAGACTTCCTCTACCCGTATGGTCTGGTGGACTGGACAGAGAACTCTTTGGATATACGTCCAGTCCTTCGTCGTCAATCCTGACCTGTACCTTGTTGTCTGACCAAGGTTTATCCTTTTCCTCTTACAGTTCCGACAATATAACAGTGGGACGAATAAATGAATATACATCTCACGTAGTACTCTTTGTGACCCGACCTTCTTCGTGTTCGACTTTAGTTCTAACACCCTCTTTATATTTATTGGAGTCTATACGTCTACTGTGGTGGGAATACCGTCTTTCACTTCTTCTTGAGTTTTCGGAGAACTTCCACTTTCTCCTCTAACTTTTACAACCGAATTTCGAGTTGTAAGTCTTTTGATTCTAGTACGGTAGACCAGGGTAGCGAAGTACCCTTTATCTACCCTTTGTCACCTTTGTCACAGTCTGAAATAAAAACCCCCGAGGTCTTAGTGATGTCTACCATAACGTTGGTACTTTAATTTTCTGCGAATGAGGAAACTTCCTTTTAATACTGGTTGGATCTATCATATAACTTTTCGTCTCTATAATGAAACGTTTATTTCAAGGTAGATCAGTTCCGATACCAAAAAGGTCACTAGTACATACCTACACTCTCAACCTGACACTTCTTTCGACTCGTGACTTCTTAACTACGAAAACTTGACACCACAACCTCTTCTGAGAACTCTCAGGGAACCTGATGTTCCTCTAGGTTGGTCAGGTAGGATTGGACCCACAAGAAACCTTCCTTCGACTTTGAGGTCATGAAACCGGTGGAGTACGTTTCTCAACTGAGTAACCTTTTCTGAGACTACGACCTTCCCTAACCCCCGTCCTCCTCTTCCCCTGTTGTCTCCTACTCTACCGACCTACCGTAGTGACTGAGTTACCTGTACTCAAACTCACTTAAGACCCTCAACCACTACCTGTTCCTCCGGACCTCACGACACTAAGTACCCCAGCGTTTCTCAACCTGTACTGTCGTTGACTTGACTTGGTATGGATCTCGTATTGTCCCCTGTATCTACTGGTTTTTAAGTCATAAGTAACTTCACCCGTTATTTATCGGTTCTAATCCTCGTAGGAGAGATCTTAGGTGGGGTCTCGACTTCTAACATCGTCGAGATGTCTCTTCTTTTTGACGAACCCCGGACGTAACAACCTTTTGTCTAACATAGTTGAACAGTAAAGAGATCAGTGTACCCCAATGTTTCTTAATCTGTACTGACTCGTTGAAGGTGAAATGAGAATGTCCTGATAATAGGGGTTCTTTTACATTATTTAGTTCTCTAAGGACCCTAACGCGACCGAAAGACGACATCTGTACTATCTTTCTCTTCTTTTGAGTGTCTTTAGTAACTACTGTACGACTAAACTCTTCTATCTACAGTAGACTGAAAGTCTTTGAGCGGGTTTTTGTGTGGTGTTTTTGTCACCATGTACGTTGGGATCAGTTATAAGTCAGAACCCCTGAAGTTGAACTCTCAGATGCGAGAAGTGACGATGAGACAGGACGCATGTAATGTGAAATCACGTATCCTAGGTCACGAGAGTTAATCTTAGATCTTTAGTTTGAAGTCGACGTAAAAGAGACCCTTAGACTCAGTCTACTGTTTATACTCTATTCCCTTTTTATTATCCAACGAAAACTTTTAATGCTATTAATAATTGAAGGAGCACCAGTATCTGTGTAACAACAGTAATCTTTTTCGGTTAAAAACATGATGACTAGACCTTATACGGGACATCGACGTAGCTCTCGTATTCATTTCTCGAAAGTAACTTTCTACCGAGATACAGAGTATTTAATAAATTCTTTCGAAGGTGTTAGACTCTTATTGTACGACTACTTAGTTCAAATATCGCGTTATAAGACTGTCTGGCCTATCTCGTCCGATTACGTGAAGTTTATCAAATCAACTCTTCATTGACGCGAACGTCGTCCATAAGTAAGTGAGAACGGAAGAGTCTTCTTCAAGATTCTAGTTTCAACCTGTCCCAAAACTATGACTTCGACCGTTTTAGATGTCGTTTTAATTTACTTTCGGATTTTATTGTTCGTTCACTTTGGAGTCACTTTTATCACCTCACTCCTGGGAGTTTTTGGGAGAGCAAGTGTTTTCGTCATTCTTGTCAATCTTTTGAACAACCTTTGTTGAAACATTCTTGAGACTCTTAATTTGTCTCCGACCATACTATCGTCAGGTCCCTCTTAAATAAGTTCTTTTCGTCGACTTAGAGACATTGTTTTCACTCGAAATACCGTACAATCAAACGAGATAAAGAAAGTAAAGGATTGCGTGTTATCGGAGTTTTTGGTTGTCGGGGATCAGTGTTTCTTTTCTTTAGTCGACCTCAGTAACTTTCTCCATCTTACCTCAACTTCAAGGAAGTTTTAGGGTCAGGGTCTCTTGATAACAGTAAACTGTACAGACCACCAAGTTACCATCTGGTGTAAAGGTTCCGTCTGAAATAAACTTGACTAAGTCTCGAACGAATCACGATTGAAAGAAAATGATTCCCGACAAACAGTTTTTTCTAGTCTCCGTTAATTAATTGTAGTACTGATCGGTTCCGTCACCTTTTGTCGATCCCTTTCGTTGTTCGATTAGTTGTTCGACATTTCTTGTGAGACTTGTTGCATCACAGATATCTCCCAAATCTTTTCAGGATGTATAAGTATAGATACTGAGATCTTCCAGTACGTATATGCCGGGTTGTTTGTAGACTAGTTTTTTCTATATCTGTACCACTTATTCGTATAATTTTTATACGACCCGTAATAAACAGTAGTCTTTTAACGTATAGTTCTGTTGTTACTCTACGATAATGTATGAAGAATCCAACCGACTTCGTTTTTTTACTGTTGCGTCTAAAAACTACATCTTGTTTTCTTTGTGTAAGTAACGACTATCATTACTTTTTACCATATCGGTAAAACCTTCTGTCAAACTATCAAAATATGTTTCGATTTGCATCAGATTTGGTATATTGGATCGTTAATACGAGAATCATAAATGGGTAAACTAAACTTTTGACTCCGGGTATATTTATGGACGTATCTTTATAAATATCGTCGAAATAAGTATTAACGGTTCTATCTTCGTTGGTCTACAGAAAGTTGTCTATTTACCTATTTGTTTGACAATATAGGTATGTCAGGTATGTCTAGTTTGGTCCATTAGGATTTCCTTTAGTTGGACTTATAAGTAACCTTCCTGACTACGACTTAGACTTCGAGGTCATGAAACCGGTAGACTACGTTTCTCGACTTAGTGACCTTTTCGGGGACTAAGACCCTTTCTAACTTCCGTCCTCCTCTTCGTCCGTCGTCTACTCTACCAATCTATTGTAGTGGTTGAGTTACCTGTACTTAAACTCGTTTGAGGACCTCTGTCACTTCTTGTCTCCTCGGAACGTACGACGTCAGGTATCCCAATGTTTCTCAGTCTGCACTGAATAGTTAACTCGGTGTTGTTGTTGTCATAGGTATGTCACTTTATAATAAGTTGTTATTTTTCTTCACTAGATAATAGTTTGGTCCTTTTCTGTACCCTTTTGGATTTTACGTGAATAATTCACTTTTTGGGTCAGATTTTTCAGATACTGGACATACTAAGGTTATATACTGTAAATCCTTTCTGTTTTGAGTGTCTCAGTTCACTTTTTCGAGACACCAGTTTCGACCTTACTGAGCTCGTTGTCGTATTTAAAATAATTTAATATTAGGTCTTATATTTTATCTATAAGTGACTCAGGTAGGATCTCATTTATTTACCAATTTATTCAATTATATCTGTTGGGTACGAACGCGAGTCAGCGAGTCAACACGGGCTGGGAAACACCGGGGTACCCGACATTAGATGGTCCGGAGAGACAGGTGTTCTAAGAGGTCCGTTCTTGTGACCTACCCGACAGTAAAGGAAGAGGTTGGGTACGAATTCTTAAGTTTTATTAAATACATTTATACAACGGGAGTTCCTCAACCTTGTACTGAAGGATAATGAATTCCCACGTAACAGGTATCAATGAAGGAAGGTTTCTAAAGTCATACTTTTCCCCTCCTTTTTCTCATTGAAATGTCACCCCTTTGGACTGTTTTCCATAGAGTCGGTCCACTGGTTTAAAGTGTAGTTTTAATTATTCATTACTTACCTTATATGGTAACTAAATCACATTACTTTTATCGTGAACTGAAGACAACAAAAGGAGGGGTTTTGAGTACTAGGGTTTTATCGTACTCTTTTGTAGTTTATTTAGGGCTGACTCCTTATAAGATGTTTTGTAGAGTGGACCTGAGGAGTTTTCACAGAGTCAACCCTTTCTGTACTTGGAGAGCCACACAGAGTGAGAAGGGACTTAATAATGCCAAGGAGGTTCCCGGTAAACAGAAGACTGACCTCTCGACGAGAATCGTAAAGAAAGTGTCAGTCAAACGACTGTCACTTAGAAAATCGAAAACGAAATACTTTCGTAGAATAAAGAAGGAAGTAAAAACTTTCTACAAAACGATCCTTTAATAAAAAAACAGAAGACTAACAATAGTAGAACCTACACAGAGTAAATAATCTTATTACGCAATAAAGGAGGTCGACGGGAAACTACAACAGAAAGAGCAAACAAAAGTCGTTAAAATGATTTGAACGGTTTTACACCAACAAAAATAAATAGGAAGGAATCCAAACATAGTCACAAACTAAAAAATTTTAATATAAACCTATTTTACAGAAAAAAAAAATTTGAAATAAAATGAAATGTTATGACATAACCAAAACGGTATGTAGCTGNTATATGGTAATTAAATCACATTACTTTTATCGTGAACTGAAGACAACAAAAGGAGGGGTTTTGAGTACTAGGGTTTTATCGTACTCTTTTGTAGTTTATTTAGGGTTGACTCCTTATAAGACGTTTTGTAGAGTGGACCTGAGGAGTTTTCACAGAGTCAACCCTTTCTGTACTTGGAGAACCACACAGAGTGAGAAGGGACTTAATAATGCCAAGGAGGTTCCCGGTAAACAGAAGACTGACCTCTCGACGAGAATCGTAAAGAAAGTGTCAGTCAAACGACTGTCACTTAGAAAATCAAAAACGAAATACTTTCGTAGAATAAAAAAGGAAGTAAAAACTTTCTACAGAACGATCCTTTAATAAAAAAACAGAAGACTAACAATAGTAGAACCTACACAGAGTAAATAATCTTATTACGCAATAAAGGAGGTCGACGGGAAACTACAACAGAAAGAGCAAACAAAAGTCGTTAAAATGATTTGAACGGTTTTACACCAACAAAAATAAATAGGAAGGAATCCAAACATAGTCACAAACTAAAAAATTTTAATATAAACCTATTTTACAGAAAAAAAAAATTTGAAATAAAATGAAATGTTATGACATAACCAAAACGGTATGTAGCTGTACTTAGGCGGCGTCCACATGTACACAAAGGCGGAGATTTCTTAGAAGGACTGGGTCCCTAGCTTGGGTACAGACAACGTAACGTACGTCTAAGAAATGGTGACTCAGTGACCCCTTCTGGGTCTATTACATATGTTCACTCATTATTCATGAACCTTTCTATGAGTTGTCTTGATCAGCAAACCCTTTCATTTAAGTTTCGGTCTTTCTTTGTGTTAAAGTGTGAGTAATACTACAGAAATTTTTTTTACTTTTTTTTTTATACGAAGTCACTCTTAACCCTCTTTAACGTTGGAAATACGTAACGACGACCCTTACATTTTAAGATGTCGGGGTAGAAAGGAGTTTTTACCTGTGTATCTTAATGGTACACTAGGTCATTAAGATAATTGTGGCACATAAAAGGGTTTCTTAACTTTCGTCTCTGGGTTTTCTTATGAACGTGTAGTTTGAAGTATCGTCGTAATAAGTGTTATCAAGTGTAACCTTAGTTAGGTTTACAGGTGGTGGCATAATTCTATGTACACACTTTCAGCGAGTCAACACAGGCTGAGAAACACTGGGGTACCTGATATTTCAGGTACCTTAAGAGGTCCGGTCTTATGACCTCACCCGTCGGAAAGGGAAGAGGTCCCTTAGAAGGGTTGGGTCCAGAGGACATAACGTCCGTCTAAGAAATTGTCGACTCGGTGTTCCCTTCGGGTTCTTATGACCTCACCCATCGGATGGGTAAGAGGTCACCTAGAAGGACTGGGTCTTTAGCTTGGCCCCAGAGGACGTAACGTCTGCCTAAGAAGTGGTTGACTCGATAGTCCCTTCGGAATATAAACGAGGTAAATAAAGAGAAGACATTAATGACAGACGTTACAAAACATTAAAAGTCACTTATTTAGAACATGAAGACTACAATTTGGATTGGGATATATAAGAAAATACTAACTATAATAACATTGTCCATGACATTAACTTAAAAATAACACCATTTTATATGTATTTTATTTTAAATGGTCAAATTGGTAATTTTTTTTATTTTTTTTATTTTAATATAAACCTTTTAAGAGTTGGTAATTCAAAAGATTATAATGAAGACAAGAGAAGAGAGTAGAAAGAGGACTTTAAAAAGAGGAAAAAAGGAAGACTTTAAGGTTAATGTGTACAATTCTCAAAAAGTGGTGCAGGGTGCACAGACATACGAGAAAAGTTACAAGAAAATTAAACTTGACTGGATTGAACATCAAGTAACTATAAGAGAAAAGTCAAAGATTACAAATTTTTGAGTATATAATTTAATACAAAAGTTAAGAAAGTGAATTTTATATATATATAAATAGAAGGATCCACCCACGGAGGCCAGAATCAACATCGTACACCCTAGAAACAATTCAGTACACCCTAAAAAGTCAACGTCGTGCGCTTGAGGGGTCAACACCACGAGTCCGAGACATCAACACGTGTTCGAGTCAACGAGGTGCCGTGCACCCTAGAATTAAAGGGTCGGTCCCCAACTTTGGTGGACGAAACGTTCCACCAAAGAAATGGTGACCTGGTGGTCCCTTCAAGGTAGGTAAGAACTTAAAAATAGACTAATAAAAGGTATTTAAGGACGAAATGTCACTCTTTAGGATATAAAAGACAAAAATTTAGTAAAATTAGTTCAAATATGAAAAATTTAAAAAATATGAAGGAAAAAAAGGGGAACCAAAAATAATTAACTAGGACAAAGAACCGTATAGATGAAAAAAAACTAAGGATCTGTATTACAGGTTTTTTTAGCAGCTCCGGGAGTGACCACGACAAAAGGAGGTCTCCCCTATATTAAAAGAAGACCATCCGTTTCTTATGTTGAACTACGTAAGTTCTGATTGGATAAAGATCAAACGGGATGAAGTTTCCAGAATTGGGAGAAACCATAGAGTTTATTTATATTTCCAGGAAACGAGAAATTACGTATAACTAAAGACCCAAAAGAAGGTCCTGTACATCTACGTATTTTGAGGTGGAAAAATGGAAACAAAGAAGAAATTATTGACACAAGACTTAACAGTCGACCGAAGAACTTTCGTCCACCAGGATCTCTCTCTCCACCCTTACCGCGACAGAGGATACTCAATCGATATCTTCAGCGTGCACTGACGAAGAGGTTATAGGAAATATCAACTGATCTGTCCAGTCGGGATGAGTCACACCTTCCTGTTTGTCCTGTTTGTGACTCATAAATGAGTCACATTTATGGTCTCCCGTTCCCAGCAACTATTAGTAGGACCTCTGTCAGACGACATCGTCTCTTTCTCAGTCGGTTTCTCTCCCTCTTCTTTCTTACTTCTGATATCCCTTCAGGATTCCCTCTCGGATAGGTAGACACGAACACGAATCAACACAAGTCAAGGAACACTGGGGTACCCTCGTCGGGCAATCCGAGGGGACAGGTACCTTAAAAGGTCCGTTCTGATGACCTCAACCAACGGTAAAGGAGAAGGTTCCCTAGAATCGTTGGGACCCTAGTTTGGGCGTAGAAGACACAGAGGACATAACGTTCGTCTAAGAATAGGTGACTTGGTAATCCCTTCGAGGTCATTCCCTCTAATCACAGAGTCTTTACTTTCCTATATGATTTCTTCTTTTTTTTTTTCATAGTGTTTATCGATTACAAGCTTATCCTACTCATGACTCTTCATACGCAACCTAATCTGTAAATCCATTAGTCATCACGGAAGACGGTCGTAATAAAGTCTCTTCACCATTTCTTTCTTCCATACCAGGTCCATTAACATCGTACGAAACTGTCGACTATCCTCGACCTAAGATCTTGATTTGGACAAAACCAACGTATATTTACTTCAGGTCAGACATTATTTACGTCATTTAATTTATCCTCGTTATTTTCTTATCGACTATTACATCAACTCGTCGATAATGTAATTTTTGTTTGACATGATTATACTTTACCCCGAGTTTTGTCTCGTTTTGTATTTACTATGAATTTTAATCGTCGTGTTTAAAACCGGAGGTCTTTCAGATTGTATACAATCGTTCAGTTGTTTGACTTTGTGATCCCTAACATTCCTTTTTTCTATTATCCGTGTTCCCCCTTATTCTCGATCCGTCTTACCATTGTTTTTATTTATTCAATTTTTAGGTCCATATCCTATGTTTCTGTCTCGAATGAACAATTTTGGCAAAATCGGTATGGTCCTAGGTTTTATTATGGTACTCGTTTTACACAACCAGTAAAGTAAGAATGCTGAATGTCCAAATATCCTGAAAAAGTTCAAGATTAACTTTTAAGAGAGTCCCGTACTGTCACCTAAACTCGTTCTTAGTAGAAACTTAGATAGAATCCTCTTTCAGAAATTTAAAAGTAAAAAAGTCCTCCACAAAGACAAAATATATGTAAGTAAGTAACTATGTGTGTATACTTCCTCGATATGTTTAGACAAACTTGATCATTAGTAACTTCAGTGGTAATGTTTGTAATATATTTTTGTAACACGGTATCTTTTAGTCAGGTCTGGAGTTTTCCATCTTCTCTGAAGAACATAAATAATTATGTAGTCGTTTACATAATTACAGATAAACAACAACAGGTCAGTGATTCAGTGCAGGTTGAGAAACGTTGGGGTACCTGACGTCGTGTGGTTCGAAGGGACAGGAAAAGATAGCGGACCTGTAATAAATCAACCAAGGTTTTCTTAAAACTAGAAAGGGTTTCAAACTAAGATATAAAAAAAAGGA
Organism: Capra ibex; assembly: GCA_006410555.1. NCBI lineage: Eukaryota > Metazoa > Chordata > Mammalia > Artiodactyla > Bovidae > Capra > Capra ibex. The sequence goes on along the minus strand of SJYO01052474.1, from coordinate 81,585,992 downwards.
CCTAGATAGATATAAGTTTTAGTTGAAAAGTTGAAGAGGGAATAAAAAAATTAATTAAAAAAAAATGAAATAAAACGAAATGTTATGACATAACCAAAACGGTATGTAACTGTACTTAGGTGGTGCCCACAACGAAATGTCTTAAAACAACCAAAGACAGTTTGGAGTCGTACTTAGTCACTTGAACTAAGACCAACATAGATAAAATCCATACAAGAGGAACGTGGAGGTTTAGATAAAGGGTGGGAAGAGGTGGGACGTAACACAGGGTCCATCTGCCTGTCATACCACAGTTGGACGACCGAAAGTAAATCTAAACCGGCCACTTTACATTGTCGTTCTCGAGGCACCCACACTCCCCTCACTGAACCCCATAAACAAGGTCATCGTAGGAGAGATAAGATCCAGTGACGTTCACCACTACCAGGAACTTTCAGTGTCCAGGATAGTTTGTTGGGAGTAGTCCCAGGTCTTGGAGGGTTAAGGGAAACGGTGAAGTCCGAATCTCAACAACAACCACACCTTTTAAACAAAACATTTGGACGTAAGTATAGACATTTATCAGTGAAATAACTTAATGGGTCAAACTAGCACCGTTGACTAAGGAAGATTCCAGGGGTTTATAGTGGATCTAAACGACCAAGAAAGTCATATATTTAAATAGTAGAAACTGAATTTTTTTTTTAGGTATAAAATTTTTAGTGCAGATACTGAAACGAAAACCACAACGAAGATACACTCGGAACGGGATAAGACAAACGACTTGAAGATCGGTAAAAAGTTAGAAATTTTCTTTACTATAGAGAAAAGATTGTACGAGGGAGGTTCCACTGAGTAGAGAGACCCAAACGGACGTTGTTAGGATCAATTGAGGAGAAAAGGACCGTAATAACACCTACGAGAGGGAAAGTAAGGATTTTCACACGTTCAAATAAAATACTTAATAAGACAGTGAAACAGATACTCAGGAAGTCGACCTTCATTAAAGAGGACTAAGACTATAGGTATATTAAAATAAACATAAGGAATGTGTTTCATCGGACAGATAACTATAGTACCAGTAAATACAAATAGATGTCAGGAAAGTACTGGACACGAGGAACTCGTGTATTAGTACACAGAATGACGGAGCGGGGAAAAGTGAGATTGCACGATCTTCGATATGTATATCTTTCTTAGACATATATTATATGTAAAATTTAATATATGTTTGATATACATAAGTAAAAAAGTAAATATATGTGTGAATAAAACATATATTCGATATTTATAAAGGTATACATTTGACGTATATCTTCAATATTTATGTCTTTGATATATACAAACACATATACATATGTATACATACATATATGTCTCTCTTTTTACTTACTCATGCGGTGTACCGAAGAAATGTCATGTTTTGTAAGGTTAAATTAGTAGTAGGAACTTAATTTCAATGTACTCTAACTTTAAAATTCTTCCTTTTTCCAACTGGTCCGTTTATAAATGAACTGGAACCTCATTTATAAACCTGCGACCTCTCGTACAGTGGAGAGAGTCTATTCGACACTGACTCACGGTCCGACGATTTACATTGGTCGTAGTGTTGTCTTGTCTTTACTCTTACACTTAACTCCCTAAACAAAGTCTTGTTTACATACCGAATCTTTAAGAGGTCTTTACGAACATGTGAACCACCTCCATGGAAGTGTGTTTATCCAGTGTTATTAGATATATATTTTTCAATTCAGAAAAATCCGTCTCAAAACGTTCAAACCCCTGTAAATCTATTAAAAATTTTAGAAGGATCATTATACCGTTTCTTGTACAGCTTAACTAGAAATAAAGAAAGTATAGTAAATGGGGTGATTGTTACATAACGATTTTACGATTATCACGGAAATTTACATCTAGACAATGTGACTTTTTTTTATATTTTCATACATAATATGTATATAGGATATATATTACAAAATATATACATTCCGTCACCACCACCGCGGGTCGCGTGAATTCGCACCGGCTTTCGATGGGGTGTAGGCTCCAGTCCCTGCCGCCGGCCCTCCTGGGTTGGGCTCAGACTCCGGTCCCCGCCACCGGCCCTCCTCGTTGGGGTGCAGGTTCCCCACCACCGACACGCCCGCGTCCTCCCGGATCTCCTCGGTAGGGTACAACTTCCAGTCCTTCCCACCGTCTTCCTCTATGGGGAGTAGGTTCCATTCCTCGTCGCCGACACGAAACGACCTCGTCGGCACTTCTCTATGGGGTACGAGTTCTATTCTTTTTGGGTTCATTCTACCATCCACAACGTTCTCCCGTAGTCTCCCGTCTGTGTGACTTTGGTATGAGTGTCTTTTGATCAGATTGGTGTGATCCTGGTGTCGGAACAGATTGAGTTACTTTGATTCGGTACGGACGTCCCGTTGCGTTCTGCCCGCCCAGTACTACCTCTCCAGACTGTCTTACACCAGGTGACCTCTTCCCTTACCGTTCGGTGAAGTCATAAGAACGGAACTCTTGGGGTACTTGTCATACTTTTCCGTTTTACTATCCTATGACTTTCTCCATGAGGGGTCCAGTCATCCACGGGTTACACGATGACCTCCAGTCACCTCTTTATTGAGGTCTTTCTTACTTCCCTACCTCGGTTTCGTTTTTGTTATGGGTCGACACTTACACTGACCACTAACTTCGTTCTAGGCTACGACATTTCTCGTCATAACGTATCCTTGGACCTTACAGTCCAGGTACTTAGTTCCGTTAATCTTCGCCAGTTTGTCGTCTACCGTTCTTACTTGCAGCTGTAAGATCCTTAGTCACTTGATTTCACCTGGCCTTTCCCACTTAAATTGAGTCTACTGGTAATATAGATGATGACGTCCGTCCTTAGGGAATCTTCTTTACCTCGTCGGTAGTACCAGTTGTTTTCTCAGGCTTTACGTCATGAACCTACGGTAGAGTTTTTGCTGTTTGACTAGAGACAAACGAAGGTTCCGTTTGGTAAGTTATAGTGTCATTAGGTTCTGATACGGGGTTGGTCATTGCGACTTCTTCGACTTCAACTTGTCAAGATACTTCTGGATGTTCTAGAAAATCTTGATTGTGGGTTTTTTCTACAGGAAAAGTAATATCCCCTGACCTTACGTTTTCATCCTTCAGTTCTTTGTGGACCTCATTGTCCGTTTAAACCGGAACCTTACGTCTTACTTCGTCCCGTTTCTGATTATTTCAAAACGGTTCTCTTACCCGACCAGTATCGTTTGTGGGAGAAGGTTGTTGTGTTCTCTTCTGAGATGTGTACCTTTAGTGGTCTACCAGTTGTGGTTTTAGTCTATCTAATATAAGAGACGTCGTTTACTACCTCTTCGAGATATGTCAGTTGTTTTTGTTCTGGTCCTCGACTGACACCGAGTCTAGTACTTGAGGAATAATGGTTTAAGTCGAACTTTAACTTCTTTCGTCCCTTTTGGTGATCTGGTAAGTCCATACTNTTACCCGACCAGTATCGTTTGTGGGAGAAGGTTGTTGTGTTCTCTTCTGAGATGTGTACCTTTCGTGGTCTACCAGTTGTGGTTTTAGTCTATCTAATATAAGAGACGTCGTTTACTACCTCTTCGAGATATGTCAGTTGTTTTTGTTCTGGTCCTCGACTGACACCGAGTCTAGTACTTGAGGAATAATGGTTTAAGTCGAACTTTAACTTCTTTCGTCCCTTTTGGTGATCTGGTAAGTCCATACTGCATTTAGTTTAGGGAATACTAATATGTCACTTTCACTGTTTATATAAATTCCCGGATCTAGACTATCTCACGGACTACTTGATACCTTACTCCAAGCACTGTAACATGTCCTCTGTCCCTGGTTCTGGTAGAGGTACCTTTTCTTTACGTTTTTTCGTTTTACCGACAGACCCCTTCGGAATGTTTATCGACACTTTTCTTCTCTTCACTTTTCGGTTCCTCTTTTCCTTTCTATATTCGTAGACTTACGTCTCAAGGTTTCTTATCGTTCTTCTCTATTCTTTCGGAAGGAGTCGTTAGTTACGTTGCTTTACCTCCTTTTGTTGTCTTACCCCTTCTGATCTCTAGAGAAGTTCTTTTAATCTCTATGATCCCCTTGTAAAGTACGTTTCTACCCGAGCTATTTCCTGTCTTTACCAGACCTGGATTGTCTTCGTCTTCTATAATTCTTCTCCACCATTCTTATGTGTCTTCTTGACATGTTTTATCTAGAAGTGTTGGTCTATTAGTACTACCACACTAGTGCGTGGATCTCGGTCTGTAGGACCTTACACTTCAGTTCACCCGGAATCTTTCGTAGTGATGCTTGTTTGGATCACCTCCACTACCATAAGGTCATCTCGACAAAGTTTAGGACTTTCTACTACGACACTTTCACGACGTGAGTTATACGGTCGTTTAAACCTTTTGAGTCGTCACCGGTGTCCTGACCTTTTGCAGTCAAAAGTAAGATTAGGGTTTCTTTCCGTTACGGTTTTTTACGAGTTTGATGGTGTGTTAACGTGAGTAGAGTGTACGATCCTGTCATTTCCAGTTTTAAGAGGTTCGGTCCGAAGTCGTTATGTACTTGACACTTGAAGGTCTACAAGTGCGACCAAAATCTTTTCCGTCTCCTTGGTCTCTAGTTTAACGGTTGTAGGCGACCTAGTACCTTTTTCGTTCTCTCAAGGTCTTTTTGTGGATAAAGACGAAATAACTGATACGGTTTCGGAAAGTAACACACCTAGTGTTATTTGACACCTTTTGAGAAGTTCTCTACCCTTATGGTCTGGTGGACTGGACGGAGAACTCTTTAGACATACGTCCAGTCCTTCGTTGTCAATCTTGACCTGTACCTTGTTGTCTGGCCAAGGTTTATCCTTTTCCTCATGCAGTTCCGACATATAACAGTAGGACGAATAAATTGAAGATACGTCTCATGTAGTACTCTTTACGACCTAACCTTCTTTGTGTTCCACCTTAGTTCTAACGACCCTCTTTATAGTTATTGGAGTCTGTACGTCTACTGTGGTGGGAATACCGTCTTTCACTTCTCCTTGAGTTTTCGGAGAACTAATTTCACTTTCTCCTCTCGCTTTTCAACCGAATTTCGAGTTGTAAGTCTTTTACTTCTAGTACCGTAGACCAGGGTAGCGAAGTACCCTTTATCTACCCCTTTGTCACCTTTGTCACAGTCTAATAAAACCCCCCGAGGTTTTAGTGACGTCCACCACTAACGTCGGTACTTTAATTTTCTGTGAATGAGGAACCTTCCTTTCAATACTGGTTGGATCCATCGTATAAGTTTTCGTCTCTGTAATGAAACGGCTGATTCCAGGCAGATCAGTTCCGATACCAAAAGGGTCATCAGTCCATACTAACACTCTCAACCTGACTCTTCTTCCGACTCACGCCTTCTTAACTACGAAAACTTGACACCACAACCTCTTCTGAAAACTCTCAGGGAACCTGACGTTCCTCTAGGTGGGTCAGGTACGACTTCCTCTAGTTGGGACCTTAAAGAAACCTTCCTTACTACGATTTCGCCTTTGAGGTCCTGAAACCGGTGGAGTACACTTCTTAACTGAGTGACCTTTTCTGAGACTACGACCCTCCCTAACCCCCGTCCTCTTCTTCCCCTGCTGTCTCCTACTCTACCGACCTACCGTAGTGACTGAGCTACCTGCACTCAGACTCACTTGGGCCCTCAACCACTACCTGTCCCTCCGGACCGTACGACGCTAAGTACCCCAGCGTTTCTCAGCCTGTGCTGACTCACTTACTTGACTTCACTTGACTATATATATTTGTATAAAATTTCGATTTAATTTAGTTATAAAATTTTAACCAATACATAACAATAAAAATCTTTTTGATAATTCACGGTTTAATTACAATTTTTTTACGATAGTTTTATAGACATGTCTGGTGTGATACGACGTTTGTGTTTCGTTAAGTTTAGTCAGACAAGAGACCGAAACTACGGATTCGACTGTCGTGGGTCGTCCTTTGATTTTAAACCTTTTCCAACTATTCGAGTGGAGAAAACAGTCACTGAACTAAACGGTTGGAAGTTTAAAAGTGAGATGACTTCATAGGAGATGAAATCTGGTTGAAGTGCATAATAGGTCTTTAATTTACACACGGAAACTCCGAGATAGTTTAAGTTAAAAGTATCGTAGGTGTTTAGAATCTTAACACTGTCTAGTTACGGAAGTAGGTCAGGAGACACGGGACCACCGAGAGTCAACACCTCTATATTACCTATGTCAACACGTCGAAAACTCATATAAATTGTCTGGGTCCGGGATGAAGACTTGACAATAGTCATTCCAGTGACTATCAAGCTTATATGATCCCTTATATATCCGAAAGGACCACCAAGTCGCTACTTCTTAGACGGACGGTTACGTCCTTTGCACCCAAACTAGGGACCCAACCCTTCTAGGGGACCTCTTCCGTTACCATTTGCGTGAGGTCATAAGAACGGACCTCTTGGGGTACCTGTCCCCTCGGACCGTCCGAAGATAGGTACCCCAGCGTTTTCTCAGTCTGTGCTGAATCACTGACTTGTTCTCTTATTTACTACCTTCTCTACTTGGTCCTCCTATTCATCTGTACAGAGACCTATATCTCTGTCCATATGAAACGACGTAGTCCGACCAGAGGGTCGGCAGGACTAAGTACATTAGAAAGGAGAAAAACGACAAAGAATGGTAACCGTCTTTTACAATTTTACTGGGGTGACGAGAACGGAGGAGGGGTGAAAAGTGAGATTCCACTAAAAGAACCGTCCATCAATAATAAAATTATATACACATAAGGATCTTTACCTCTCTACTTCCCTCCTTAGACTTTTACAAATTCATTTTTATCGGAACGTGACCGCACATTAATAAGTATTATCAAGTCTTTAGTCTTGTCAAGGTATTTGGTGTTAGATTGTTACGTAGAATCCCTCACTTCTTATATTAAATTGAATAGATGTGACTCGTATCTCGATTCAGTCTTGTAAAAAGGACTACGTCACTTCTCTAAGTTGAAGTCAACTTGTCCGTATAAAAGGGACTTTTTATTTAGACTTTTGGTGTAAACGACGGATCAGGAGAGTTATCAAGAAAATATACTTCATGGGTACTAAAAAATCTGATCCGTTCGAGTGTTTGTGACATCTAAATGTTATATTATCTCATAGTCTTAGAAAAGACGAGACGGTTCAAAAGTCGTCGAGACTTTACTTGTATTATAATATAACTTCGTATCTTAGGATGTCTCACTCGTGATCAAGGTAAAAAGGTAATTTTTTTATTTAAGAGTGAAAAGAAAACATCGAGACTATCTCGTCAAACGACCAGATACCCATCTTTAGAGTATACTCTTCTTCATAATCTGTGGTAGAATTTCTCCTAAGAAGTGACTGTTGAACACTGGGTTTGTTAGACAAGATCTCCTTTCCGACATGTTATTAAGATGAAAGAAATTATAAAAACCGTAATCAATGTCTATATACATATACATACCCAAAGGGAAAACAAGTCTACCATTTCTTAGACGGACGTCACGTCCTTTGGACCGAATCTAGGGACCCAACTCGTCTAGGGGACCTCTTCCCTTACCGTTGGGTGAGGTCATAAGAACGGACTCTTTAGGGTACCGGTCCCCCAGGACCTCCCGACGTCAGGTACCCTAGCGTTTCTCAGTCTGTACTGACTCACTGAGTTGTGTGTGCATAAATATATTATCACGATTACTGTATAAAAAATAAAATGAAGGAGTTTGAATAAAATCTTCAACATTCTTATATTTGATAGATTTATTTGTTAGTAGAGGAGAGTCGTTATTAGTAGTCATTGTACCTTCTAAGGTTAAACATCGAAATAAGTTTACAAAGAAAATCGAAGTGAGTCCCTATAAATCAAGTTTAGATATGGAGACCACACTGGTTAAATTCTATACAAAGAAAAGAAGTTGTAGTAGTAAAAGTCACCCTTTTAGACATTAAGTTGATGGAAATCCTCGTTCCCATAAATTAGACTAACGTTTTCCTATGAAATCCCTTTAACAGGGCACTTGTCTCTGTCTTTCGTCGTAAGGTGACACTAATTTCACGTCAGTCTGGAAGTTTAGACCTTCGACAATCGTTACCAATCGAGGATCCCCTTCAGATTTTACTCTAATCGTCAACACCCAAGTTCATCCCTCATTTGTAACCGTTTAGTCTCAAACAAAACTTAAACCGGAGTTCTTTAAAAGTCAGTCTATAAAGTATAACACCAAAAAATACACGAGTTTCAATCTTTGGTATTTCTATGAACTTTTGTACTTTTCGGAGTTGGTCGAATTATAAGAAATCCCCGAAAGGACCATCGAGTCTACCATTTCTTACATAGACGTTACTTCCTCTGGACCCAAGTCAGGGACTCAACCCTTCTACGGGACCTCTTCCCTTACCGTTTGGTGAGATCATAAGAACGGATCTCTGAAGGTGCATGTCTGGTACCCCAGAGTTTCTCAGCCTGTGCTGACTCGCTGATTGTGTACATCCTTTATTATTTTTATTATATGTAATTCATAAATTATTCACGATACCTAATAAGGTAGATTATAATTCTGTAAGGAATTTCCTTTTCGTGATATGATAGGAGTAAAATACCTTCTTATCGCTCTCCAAGAGATTCGAGAGAACTCAAGGAACTAAACGACTTCCAGTACCGATCGTACACCACCTCAGTCTTAAAATTGAAAAACCGTGAACCTAAGATCGTGAAATATGAGAATCCGTTTTTCAAAAATAGGTTGCCTATATTATGACACTGATTCTTAACATCTCAATTTTTACCTAAATTGGGAATGAGAGAAGTGAAAGGTTTTTTCATTAACACCCATTTGATTGGAAAGTCTCAAAGGAGTAGACTTTTCGTCCTCAATATTACAGATAAAATATCCGAATAACATTCCCAATTTCTTTTTATTATATTTCCCTTGACCATTTTCTGAAAGGTAAAGGTAAACATTACTTTCTCCCGATGAATACAAAAAGTCGTTGAAGTGTGTAAACGATTTTATTTTGGTGTTTCTTATTTTGTCTTCGTTTATTTTGATAGGTAACGATAAGGAGGTCGTGTTGACCCTCTACCCACTGTTTTATTAGGATTCAAATGGAAAGTCAATCAAGTTAAGTCAAATCAACGAGTCAGTACAGGTTTAGAAATCCTGGGGTTCCTGACTTCTTGCGGTCCAAAGAGACAGGTAGTGGTTGAGGGTCTCGAACGAGTTTGAGTACAGGTAACTCAGCCACTACGGTAGGTGGGTAGCGTAGGAGACAGCAGGGGAAGAGGAGGACGGGAGTTAGAAAGGGTCGTAGTCCCAGAAAAGGTCACTCAACCAAGTAACGTAGTCCACCGGTTTCATAACCTCAAAGTCGAAGTCGTAGTCAGGAAGGTTACTTATATGTCCTGACCAAAGGAAATCCTAGCTGACCAACCTAGAAGAACGTCAGGTTCCCTGATTCTCAGAAGAGGTGTGGTGTCAAGTTTTCGTAGTTAAGAGACCACGAGTCGAAAGAAATATCAGGTCGAGAGTGTAGGTATGTACTGATGACCTTTTTGGTATCGAAACTGATCTACCTGAAAACAACCATTTCATTTTATTCAAATTGAAATCCATCTCTTTTTAGACTTCGGGTGTATCCCAGTTTCACTTTCACAATCAACGAGTCAATACAGGATGAGAAACGCTGGGGTACCTGACATCGGGCGGTATCCTAAAGGGTCCGATCTTATGACCTCACCCATCGGTAAGGGAAGAGGTCCCCTAGACGGGTTGGGTCCCTAACTTGGGGCCAAAGGACGTAACGTCCGTCTAAGTAATGGTAGGCTCGGTGGTCCCTTCGGTGATAGACTAGTTTTGTGAACCGATGATTTATCACTTGTGATTCTTTAACTTTTCGTACTTCGGGTCTTGTTGTCGGAATTGTTCCGTGATAAGCCCCCTTTTACCCCTGGAACTTTCCCTAAGGAACCTCCGTCCCACCGTTCTTCGTTTCTTCCTTCACCGTCTTTATTTTCCGAGATTCCTTTACTTCACAAAAGTCTTTTAATCTACTTTTGTCTTTTTTTTTTTTTTTTCGGGTTGTAGGAAATAATTTCTTTGAAGTGACACCTGGGTCTTCTCCTTTTAGAACTTCAATTCTTAGACAATATAAAGTCCTCCTCTAAATCATTTGAAATGATTATGGGAAAAGCGAGGGAATCCTAATGAACGATAACAAATAAGTCTTTTAAGTAGTCTATGAGAGTACTTGTCTTCGTCGTCGGGTCTTAGGTAAATTGGTGTAGTGTGCATCATTTGTCCTTTATTCATAGTTGTACAAAGTTGTTTACTTAGTGTGTGTGTGTGTGTGGGTGGGTGGGTGTGTGTGTGTGTGTGTGTGTGTGTGTATGTAAATTCCGTCTCTTAAATCACAGTCATACTTAATTTGTTTGATTGAAATCCATACTTTTTGTTTTTGTACTTAATTTCTATTATATGACTTATCTGTAACATTCGTATTATCCCTGAAGATCAAAGTTCGGAGTTGTACATTCTCGAGCCTTCGGTAGTACGGACACGAATGTGATTCTCTTTCGAGTTGTTTGACTTTTAGTCACTAAAAAGAACCAAAGTAGTCTCTTGACTCCAATGTTCCTTTTCTCGGAAGGATTTTGGATCTGCTCACTTAGGTCCCAGTTTGGACCACTCTCTTCGGTCAAGGAAGTTTATAATTTTCTATGAGATATCAACTTTGTCATACTTATACGACAAAGACTACAGTATCTCGTTTAAGTATTGGTTCATAGATCATTTATGATTTGACACTTTTTATATTTGTCGATAAACTTCCGAGGTCCCTCACTAGTATTTGTCGATTTTAAACCTCTCTCCTTGAAGGGACCATTAGGTCCTCGATTCTGAGACACGAAGGTTGAGTCTCCAGGACTCGAGGGACCCGAACTAAGGACCAGTCCCTTGATCTAGGGTGTACGACGTTGATCCTGAGACACGTCGGTTTAACTTTCTTTGTTTTAAAAAACCTCTCTCTAACGGTAAAGAAGTAAATTACTCTTAAACTCTATATTTTACACTCTAAAAATAAGACGTTGACACCGGACTCTCATTCGATGTTACTGTCTCATCCCGTTCGTCAATTTTGAAAATACCTTTCAGAGGGTACAAATACCTTATTTCTTGGTCCTCTGTCTCGAGTCCGTTGTTGTCTAGAGTCTCTCGCTCCTCCTTCTGGGATCTCTCTTTTCTCGGATTCGGTCCTTTGGGTGACACCTATACTGGAAACGAATTTCGAAGCGGACTGTGAGTCTGTATACATTCCATTTCCTTTTCTTTCGCGTCAATTCCAAATGTCTTGACTGAACTCTAAACTCTCAAGACGGAGGGATTCTATTCAGTCTCCACCTCAAACACGGATTGGTTCAGTAAAGAGACGATTTTGTTTTCGTGAGAAACCTCGTCACACGGTCTTGAATGCCGGAGATGTTATATCGTAAGTGTTACAAACTCTATGTCAGGTTCAAAAGAACTGTATATTCTTTGATACGATTTTCCTTTTCCACCGGTTCTCTCTCGTTGGGACTCCAATGGAACTACAACGTTCAAAATCAGTCTGAAATTTCGACGAGGACATTGGTTCAAGTTACTCTACTTCTTCTGCTTCTTCTTCTTCTTCTTTTTTTTTTTGAATCGTTTACTTTGTATTCTGTAAAATCGTCTTTGTATTTTCCTATTTCCTTTGCCTCCCTATAAAATATTTATATGTTATACGAATTCTATTTATCAAGTGTTTTACTTGAACAAACCTTCTGTCTCTACTTTTGTCTTTATAATTCAAACTTGTGTCTAGTCATTGTTACTAGGTTAGACTTCATCTCTCTTTTTTCGTACCCTTCTTCTAATTGTCTTACTTTCCTGGAAGACAACATATCACTCAATGTCAGGGTCATTCTCTCCTCTCTTAGACACGTCTGAAACTTTTCAATTCATATACATAACATTAGACTCGTTGATGATTTCTATGATGTCTCTACATGTCTATTTTTTATTTCACTTTAGGTTTTCCATAAATTACTATATTTTTACCTTTTCTTTCTTCTTTGTCCTTTTGTCATTCCGTCTTCACTGTTTGTCTTTTTATTAATGTTTTATCATCAACATATAGGTTGATTTAGTTACTAATATCATTTTTAATTACCCGATATGGTAGGTTAATTTTTAAACTACCCTCATTTCTTTTCCACTAAACCTGTTGTGAGTGTTGATAGTACTAAATGATTTAGATATCTCAGGATGTAGGTCGTTGCCGTGTTATGTATAAGAAAAGTTCATGTACACCTGTAAGTGATTCGATCTGTTATCGACCTGAACTTTTGTCCGGAGTTATTTGAATCCTCTTAATTTTAGTATCCCATACCGGAGACTTTTGTAATTTTAATATAATCTTTGATTGTCCTACTATGGAACCTTTTACTGTTTATAAATTTTAATCGTGTGAAGATATATTAGACACCTATTAGGTTTTCTGTAATCTTTTATAAAATTGGTTTACTATTACTTCTCTGTCGTATGGTTTAAACACCCTCCGTCGATTTTACAGTTCATTTAGACGGTTTACATAAAAACTTAGGACTATTGACTTTTATAAATTAGATTAATTTACGAACGTTATAGTCTTACCTCCTATTGAGAGCCTAAAGTATTATCCGGAACTGAAGATTTAGACAACAGTTCTATATATGTCTATGTGACCGTCGTAAATTGTCTCCCGAGAGTATGTTTCACCCGAAAGGAGTATCGAGTCAACCATTTCTTAGACGGACGTTACGTCCTCTGACACCAAGTTAAGAACCCAACCCTTCTAGACGACCTCTTCCCTATCCGATGGGTGAGGTCATAAGAACCCGAAGAGAACACTGAGTCGACCATTTCTTGGACGCACGTTACTCCCTCTGGACCTAAGCTTGGGGTCCAACCCTTCTAGACGACCTCTTCCCTTTCCGATGGGTGAGGTCATAAGACCGGACCTCTTAAGGTACCTGACATAGCAAGTACCTCAGTCTTTCTCAGACTGAGCTGACTCACTGAAAGTGAAAGAGTATGTTTCAAACGGTCTTAAATGTCAGATATTTGAAGGAAAAAGATACATGGGTCCCACAAACTAAAGGGGTTTCCGACCAATCTTTTATCAATAGTCCTTAGTCTAGGTATTGATGTTTTCTAGTACATTAGTTACCTGTACGGACAAGACCGGACTTTAGGAACTTACCCGTTTAATTCCTTTCCCTCAATTAACTTTGTCTCTATGGTATGACAAGTCACTGTTGGAGGGTCATTAAGGGTCCAAAGACCTAGGGTCACGTTTGGTATAGTATAAGACTTAGAAGACAAGGGTAGTAATACCGTGATAGGTGGAAGACTTAACTTTGTGAACATCTGAAAATTTAATAACGAGGTTTCGAATAGCGGAGATGAAGAATTTATTTGATCATTACGGTTCTTTTAAGTGACCAGTATCGTTTGTGGGAGAAGGTTGTTGTGTTCTCTTCTGAGATGTGCACCTGTAGTGGTCTACCAGTTGTGGTTTTAGTCTATCTAATATAAGAAAGGTCGGTTTCTACCTCTTCTGGTCCTCGACTGACACCGAGTCTAGTACTTGAGGAATAATGGTTTAAGTCTGAATTTAACTTCTTTCATCCCTTTTGACGATCTGGTAAGTCCATACTGGATTTAGTTTAGGAAATCCTAATATGTCACCTTCACTGTTTATATAAATTCCCGGATCTAGACTATCTATCTCACGGACTACTTGATACCTTACTCCAAGCACTGTAACATGTCCACTGTCCCTAGTCCTGGTAGGGGTACCTTTTCTTTACGTTTTTTCGTTTTACTGACAGACCCCTCCGGAATGTTGATCGACACTTTTCTTCTCTTCGCTTTCGTTCCTCTTTTCCTTTCTATATTCGTGACTTACGTCTCAAGGTTTCTTATCGTTCTTCTCTATTCTTTCGGAAGAAGTCGTTAGTTACGTTTCTTTATTTCCTTTTGTTGTCTTACCCTTTCTTTTCTGTTAATCTCTATGGCTCCCTTGTAAAGTACGTTTCTACCCGAGCTATTTCCTGTCTTTACCAGACCTGGATTGTCTTCGTCTTCTATAATTCTTCTCAACCGTTCTTATGTGTCTTCTTGACATGTTTTTTCTAGAAGTACTGGGCCTATTGGTACTACCACACTAGTGAGTAGATCTCGGTCTGTAAGACCTTACACTTCAGTTGACCCGGAATCTTTCGTAGTGATGTTTGTTTCGATCACCTCCACTACCTTACGGTCAACTCGATAAAGTTTAGGACTTTCTACTACGACACTCTCACGACGTGAGTTATACGGTCGTTTAAACCTTTTGAGTCGTCACCGGTGTCCTGACCTTTTCCAGGCAAAGGTGAGGTTAGGGTTTCTTTCCGTTACGGTTTCTTACGAGTTTGATGACGTGTTAACGTGAGTTGAGTGTGTGATCATTTCATTACCAGTTTTAAGAGGTTCGGTCCGAAGTCGTTATGTACTTGGCACTTAAAGGACTACAAGTTCGACCAAAACCTTTTCCGTCTCCTTGGTCTCAAGTTTAACGGTTGTAGGCGACCTAGTACCTTTTTCGTCCTCTCAAGGTCCTTTTGTAGATAAAGACGAAATAACTGATACGACTTCGGAAACGGACACACTTAGTGTTATTTGACACCTTTTAAGACTTTCTCTACCCTTATGGTCTGGTGGACTGGACGGAGAACTCTTTAGACATACATCCAGTCCTTCGTTGTCAATCTTGACCTGTACGTTGTTGTCTGACCAAGGTTTATCCTTTTCCTTATGCAGTTCCGACATATAACAGTGGGACGAATAAATTGAATATACGTCTCATGTAGTACTCTTTACGACCTGACCTTCTTTGTATTCGACCTTAGTTCTAAGGGTCCTCTTTATAGTTATTGGAGTCTATACGTCTACTGTGGTGAGAATACCGTCTTTCACTTCTCCTTGATTTTTCGGAGAACTACTTTCACTATCTCCTCTCACTTTTACAACCGAATTTCGAGTTGTAAGTCTTTTGCTTCTAGTACCGTAGGCCAGGGTAGTGAAGTACCCTTCATCTACCCCTTTGTCACCTTTGTCACAGTCTGAAATAAAACCCCCCGAGGTTTTAGTGACGTCTACCACTGACGTTGGTACTTTAATTTTCTGCAAATGAGGAATCTTCTTTTCAATACGGGTTGGATCTATCGTATAAGTTTTCGTCTCTGTAATGAAACGGCTGATTCCAGGAAGATCAGTTCCGATACCAAAAAGGACACCAGTACATACCTACACTCTCAACCTGACACTTCTTCCGACTCGCGGCTCCTTAACTACGAAAACTTGACACCACAACCTCTTCTGAGAACTCTCAGGGAACCTGACGTTCCTCTAGGTTGGTCAGGTACGACTTCCTCTAGTCGGGACCCACAAGAAACCTTCCTTACTACGATTTCACCTTTGAGGTCCTGAAACCGGTGGAGTACGTTTCTCAACTCAGTGACCTTTTCTGAGACAACGACCCTCCCTAACCCCCGTCCTCTTCTTCCCCTGCTGACTCCTACTCTACCGACCTACCGTAGTGACTGAGCTACCTGTACTCAAACTCACTTGAGGCCCTCAACCACTACCTGTCCCTCCGGACCGTACGACGTTAAGTAACCCAGCGTTTCTCAGCCTGTGCTGACTCGCTGACATGACTTGACTTGACTTTCCGGTTAAACAAATTATTCCATAAACAGGTAAAGGTAAAGTTATACACGATATAATTGTACGGTAAATTACGTACAGAACACTTTTCGGGGAGTCCTAAAGTCTTCTTTCTCCACGAGTAGATGGTTAAGTGGTCTACATTCCTGTTGTTCGTATCCAGTCTTACGAAACTACAGTTACTTTTCAATCTTTGCAAGAGATGAACTGTGGACTTTACCTTTTTTGATCCGTCCTCGTACTTTACCATAAATGTAGAAACGATTTGAGTGACTAGAAGCAGTTACCTGGTTGGGTCGAACTCAAGAACGTTGACTTGTTTCCCGACTTAGTAACCTTTTCGGGGATAACGACTCTTTCTAACTCCCGTTCTCCTCTTTCCCCACTGTCTCCTGCTCTACCAACCAACGATAGTGACTGAGCTACCTGTACTCAAACTTGTTTGAGGTCTTCTCTCACTTCCTGTACCTTTCGACCACACGACGCCAGACACCCCAGCGTTTCTCAGTCTGTACTGAATCACTGACTTGTTGTCGTTGTTGTTTCTAAATTTACCAGACTTATGTTTGAAATAAGTATGGTGACTTTTTAATAAAATTAGGAGAAATGTTAATAAGAACGAGAAGAAACATACATACTCGTGTCTTGGGTCCGGGAACGAATGGATAGGAACGAGAAAGAAGTAGGAGGACGTCTTTAAGGTGACATAAGGTCAGTCTAAATTATTGAAATTTAAGTCAAGTCAGTGAGTCAGTACATGTTGAGAAACGTTGTGGTACTTAGTGTCGTGTGGTCCGGAGGGACAGGTAGTGGTTGAGGGCCTCAAGAGAGTTTGAGTACAGGTAGCTCAGTCACTACGGTAGGTCGGTAGAGTAGGAGACAGCAGGGGAAGAGGAGGACGGGGATTAGGGAGGGTCGTAGTCCCAGAAAAGGTTACTCCGTTGAGAAGTGTACTCCACCGGTTTCATAAGTTCAAAGTAGAAATCGTAGTGAGGAAGGTTACTTGACTAGTCCTCTAGTCCTGACTAGAGGAAATCCTACCTGGCCAACCTGGAGGAACGTCAGGTTCCCTGAGAGTTCTCAGAAGAGGTTGTGGTGACAAGTTTTCGTAGTTAAGAAGTTTGAGTCGAAAGGACTCTCAGGTTGAGAGTGTAGGTATGTATTGGTGACCTTTTTGGTATCGGAACTGATCTGCCTGGAATCAGCCGTTTTATTACAGAGACGAAAACTTATACGATGGATCCAACCCGTATTGAAAGGAAGGTTCTTCATTCGTAGAAAATTAAAGTACCGACGTCAGTAGAAGACGTCACTAAAACCTCGGGGGGTTTTATTTCAGAGTGTGACAAAGGTGACAAAGGGGTAGATAAAGGGTACTTCACTGCCCTGGTCTACGGTACTAGAAGTAAAAAACTTACGACTCGAAATTCGGTTGAAAAAGTGAGAGGAAAAAGTGAAAGTAGTTCTCCGAAAAATCAAGCAGAAGCGAAAGACGGTATTCCCACCACAGTAGACGTATAGACTTAAATAACTATAAAGAGGGCCGTTAGAACTAAGGTCGAACACAAAAAGAAGGTCGGGTCGTAAAGAGTACCACATGAGACGATGTGTACCTGTAGTGGTCTACCAGTTGTGGCTTTAGTCCTAATATAAGAAACGTCGGTTTCTACCTCTTCGAGATATGTCAGTCGTTTTTGTTCTGACCCTCGACTGACACCGAATCTAGTAATTGAGGAATAACGGTTTAAGTCTGAATTTAACTTCTTTCATGTCTTTTGTTGATCTGGTAAGTCGATACTGGATTTAGTTTAGGGAATTATTGAAATAGTGTTGATAGTGTAGATCCTTTGACAGGGAATATAGAGGGTGCACGTAGATATAGTGGTCCATACAACTACTAACTACTAGTGTCGTGGGGGCGACCGATGAGTAAAAACGAATGTATGAACAAAGATAGGAGGCAAACATTGAAAAAAAAGTCAAAATAAATAAATAAATGAAATGTTATAACCAAAACGGTATGTAGTTGTACTTAGACGGTACTCACATGTACACAAAGGGTAGGACTTGGGGGGAGGGTGGAGGAAGGGGTAGGGTAGGAAGACACAGTAGGGTCACATGGTAGGAACTCGTGGTACATAGTACGTAGCTTGGACCTGACCGCTAAGTAAAGTGTCTACTATTAAATGTACAAAGTCACGGTAAGAGGGTATAGTAGGGTGGAAGCGGAAGAGGGTGTCTCAGGCTTTCTGACAAGATATGTAGACACAGAGAAAATGACAGAGTGTATGTCCCAATGGTAGAAAGATTTAAGGTATATATACACAATCATATGATATAACCACAAATAGAAAGACTAAATGAAGTGAGACATATTATCCGAGGTCAAAGTAGGTGGAGTAATCTTTACTAAGTTTACATGAGAAAAATTACCGACTCATCATGAGGTGACACATATACATGGTGTCGAAAGAATAGGTGAACAGACGACTACCTGGAGATCCAACGAAGGTATAGGACCGATAATATTTGTCACGACGTTACTTGTAACCCCATGTGGACAGAGAAAGTTAAGACCAAAGGAGTCACACATACGGATCGTCACCCTAACGACCCAGTATTCTGTCAAGATAAAGGTCAAAAAATTCTTTAACGGTGTGACAAGAGGTATCACCGACATGATCAAACGTAAGGGTGGTTGTCACATTCTCCCAAGGGAAAAGAGGTGTGGGAGAGGTCGTAAATAACGAACATCTGAAAACCTAGCGTCGGTAAGACTGACCGCACTTCACCATGGAGTAACACCAAAACTAAACGTAAAGAGACTATCACTACAACTCGTAGAAAAGTACATAAACAATCGGTAGACATACAGAAGAAACCTCTTTACACAAATCAAGAAACCGGGTAAAAAACTAACCCAGTAAATAAAAAGACCTTAACTCGACGTCCTCAACGAACATATAAAAACTCTAATCAACAAACAGTCAACGAAGTAAACGATAATAAAAGAGGGTAAGACTTCCGACAGAAAAGTGGAACGAATATCAAAGTAAACAACACGTCTTCGAAAATTAAAATTAATCCAGGGTAAACAAATAAAAACGAAAATAAAGGTTATAATACCCTACACCTAGTATCTCCTAAGATGACACCAAATACAGTCTCTCACAAAAGGAGATCCTCAAAATATCAAAGACCAGAAGGTAAATCTTGAAATTAGGTAAACTCAAATAAAAACACATACCACAATCTTTCACAAGATCAAAGTAAGAAAATGTTCACCTACTGGTCAAAAGGGTCGTGGTGAACAATTTCTCTAACAGAAAAGAGGCAACATATAAGAACGGAGGAAACAGTTTCTATTCCACAGGTATCCACACACCTAAATAGAGACCCGAAAGATAAAACAAGGTAACTAGATATAAAGACAGAAACACGGTCATGGTATGACAGAACTACTGACAGACACCGAAACATCATCTCTAACTTCAGTCCGTCCAACTAAGGAGGTCAAGGTAAGAAGAAAGAGTTCTAACGAAACCGATAAGCTCAAAAAAACTTAAAGGTACGTTTACACTTTAATAAATAAGATCGAGAGACTTTTTATGGTAACCATAGAACTATCCCTAACGTGACTTAGATATCTAACGAAACCCATCATATGAGTAAAAGTGATATAACTAAGAAGACTAGGTACTTGTACCATATAAAGAACAAACATTGAAAAATTGAAAATTCATGTTGGGATTGACTGAACGATTGACAATATGAAGGTCTCGGAAACTTATATCGAAGAATTTGTAAATCAATTAACATAAATTTTGTTTTTGTTTGGTTGGATTTATAACCCAACCGGTTTTTCAAGTACCTTTTTGGGTTTTCTTGAAAAACCGGTTGGGTTATGTAAGAATGAATTAAGGACCTATCTTCCTATCTACCCACCAACTTACTTATTAAGACATGGTCTCTGAGAAGACTAACCAGAAACGGAGACCTATAAGAAGACGAAGGTCCTATAAAGTGTTTTCCCATTATCTAATCAGTCTTATACGATTTCGTCACAAAGAATTTGGAATTACACTTGTGTTTAGAGGAACCCTAAGTCATCGAAATCCTATTTCGGTTTCTAAGACAGAAAGATTGTTCTGGGATCCATTACGAAACGTGCACACCTTAGTGAAACCTATTATTCCAAGATCCGACGTACTAATTGTTGTTGTGATATTTTGTTGCTTTATAATCATCAAATTACGTTGTAAAAGAAAGTAGAGAACTTTTCAGATATTGTGAGAGGTCCCGTCAAGAGATAAGTCTTTGAGTCCCTAGGTCTAACGAAGATGAAACGTCGAGAAGGTAGAGTTACCTCAAAAGTTTCAACCGTGGTTTTTTACTCCATCGATCTCAATAAATTCGTTTCGAAAAACGATTACCTTGAGTCTTCATAGGGTAACTGATAAATAATGAATGTCGGGTGACCGGTTTCGACCACTATACCGGTGTGAAGTAAGTTCCCTTACCTTTCACGGTCCTTTATTCTTATACATCTCGACCATACTCCTTGAGATTAGTAAGGAGGGGTGGACTTATCACAGTGGATTTCGTCCCTAAGGGTAATAACATAGGTGTTCTCCTAATGAGTTCCACTATAAGTCAAGACAAGTCAAGTCAGTGAGTCAGTACAGGCTGAGAAACGTTGGGTCACTTAGCGTCGTGTGGTCCGGAGGGACAGGTAGTGGTTGAGGGCCTCAAGTAAGACTGAGTGCAGGTAGCTCAGTCATAACGGTAGGTCGGTAGAGTAGGAGACAGTAGGGAAGAGGAGGACGGGAGTTAGGAAGGGTCGTAGTCTCAGAAAAGGTTACTCAGTTGAGAAACGTACTCCACCGGTATCAGGACCTCAAAGGCGAAATCGTAGTAAGGAAGGTTTCTTGTGGGTCCCGACTAGAAGTCTTACCTGACCAACCTAGAGGAACGTCAGGTTCCCTGAGAGTTCTCAGAAGAGGTTGTGGTGTCAAGTTTTGATAGTTACGAAGCCGCGAGTCGGAAGAAGTGTCAGGTTGAAAGTGTAGGTATGTACTGGTGTCCTTTTTGGTATCGGAACTGATCTTCCTGGAATCAGCCGTTTCATTACAGAGACGAAAACTTATACGATAGATCCAACCCGTATTGAAAAGAAGATTCCTCATTCGCAGAAAATTAAAGTACCGACGTCAGTGGTAGACGTCACTAAAACCTCGGGGGGTTTTATTTCAGACTGTGACAAAGGGGTAGATGAAGGGTACTTCACTACCCTGGCCTACGGTACTAGAAGCAAAAGACTTACAACTCGAAATTCGGTTGAAAAAGTGAAAAGAGAAAGTGAAAGTAGTTCTCCGAAAAATCAAGCAGAAGTGAAAGACGGTATTCCCACCACAGTAGACGTACAGACTCCAATAACTATAAAGAGGACTCTTAGAACTAAGGTCGAATACAAAGAAGGACAGGTCGTAAAGAGTACTACATGAGACGTATATTCAATTTATTCGTCCCACTGTTATATGTCGGAACTGCATAAGGAAAAGGATAAACCTTGGTCAGACAACAACGTACAGGTCAAGATTGACAACGAAGGACTGGATGTATGTCTAAAGAGTTCTCCGTCCAGTCCACCAGACCATAAGGGTAGAGAGAGTCTTAAAAGGTCAAAAAACACTAGGTGTGTCAGTTTCCGAAACCGTATCAGTTATTTCGTCTCTATCTACAAAAAGACCTTGAGAGGACGAAAAAGGTACTAGGTCGCCTACAACCGTTAAACTAGAGACCAAGGAGACGGAAAAGATTTTGGTCGAACTTGTAGTCCTTTAAGTGCCAAGTACATAACGACTTCGGACCGAACCTCTTAAAATTCGTAATGAAATGATCGCACACTCTATTCACGTTAACACGTCATCAAACTCGTAAGAGTTCCACTATAATTTTTGAGATAAAGAAGTCCGAGAACAACAACTACAACAACAACAAATCAACCAGAGCAACAACAACAAATCAGTACAGGCTGAGAAACACTGGAATACCTGATATCGAACGGACCGAGGAGACAGGTACCATAAAGGGACCGTTCTTATGACCTTACCCAACGGTAAAGGAAGAGGTCTCCTAAAAGGACTGGGTCCCTAGCTTGGACAAAGAGGACGTAATCGTCCACCTAAGAAATGGTGACTCAGTGGTTCTTTCGGGAAAAATCCGAGATGGAGGTTGGTTAAGAACACCTCAATAGAATTCTACCATAAATCCTTAACGATAAAACATTCGTGAAAGGACCATATACTAAAATTACACATCGATCCTTAACTCTTGGTGACCAAATTATTCATGTAAGTACGGACCGACAAGATCTTGAAGACGGATTGTTCATCTTCGTCTTATCTCCGTGTTTTTACTGTGTCCTTTAAAAACCGTAGACAGACTTCTGAGTCCCCACTACCATCCACAGACGTGAAGGAAGTCTTAACCTCGTTCGTGATAAGTTTGAACTCTCATTTGTCCAGACCGGTATAAAAAAAAGAAACGTTCCATTAGATTTCGTAGTAGTTTAAAGCTACCAAAAAACACTGGATATAGTCAACTGATCTGGAATACTATAACAAAAATTGTTGTCTTCTTTCCACAGATACTCAACTATCAAAAATCTTTTTTTGGTAATGTATAAAGTAAAGAACTAAAGAGTCCATACATACTGAACTCTATAAAAGTGATATAGTTTTTTCTCAGTTGTATACATAAAAACCTTTACCTTAGTTTACTGTAGGACACTCTTCCTTGAATATTATATAAGGGTTTATATATTTCTAAAACAAAAACAAGTCAGTGATTCAGTACAGACCGAGAAACACTATGGTACCCCACGTCGTGAAGGCCGAAGGGACAGGAAATGATAGAGGGCCTCAAACGAATTTTAGTACAGGTAACACAGCAACTACGGTAAGTTGGTAGAGAAGGAGACAACAGGGGAAGAAGAGGACGGGAGTTAGAAAGGGTCGTAACCTCAGAAAAGGTCTCACAACCGGGAAGTGTAGTCCACTTCGTAAACTCGAAGTCGGAGTCGTAGTCAGGAAGGTTACTTATAAGTCACAACTAAAGGTAATCGTAACTGACCAAACTAGAGGAACGACAGGTTCCCCGAGAGTTCTCAGAAGAGGTCTTTTAAGTTTCTGTAGATTGTAATAGACATGTCGGTACTCTTGACTGTAGTAATACCTCTTTATGGTTTTTCATACTTCATAGAGTGGTTGTCTCAACCGTCTAGTAGTTTCTAACGTTTAGAGAGTTTACGATTTTATAATTTAATTAGACCAAGTTCCTTTTCAAATTATTAGATTAAGTATTTCGATACGACATAGGACCATTGACGGTTGTTATAAATCTCGTTTACTTAACTAAATATGGTCAAGGATTTAAAGACGACATTAAAGGACGTTCCTTCTTTAAAAATTTTTAAACGTCATTCTAATTTAATACTAGAACCTTGAAAAAGTAGTGTCAATATAGTCATTGAAGTCCCCTCGATCGTGACTGGATTTATCTGTCCTCTAAACGTAAATAAGGTCTTAAGAGAGAGGAAAAGTGGTGAAATAGTCACGTACGTTTTACAGGACCTTTTCTAGACATTTTAAGTTAGTAAGATTTGGGTTTAGTATAGTTACCTATTTCTTTTACACCATATAATATATATATATATGTATATATATTATCGTATAATACTTTGTATATGATATATTATATACATTATATACCTATATATTATCTTATAATAAGTCGGAGGTTTTTCTTCCTTAAGAACGGAAAACGTTGTTGTACCTACTTGAATTTCCTATAGTATGTTTCACTTTATTCGGTCTGTGTCTCTCTTTATTCGGTAAGTGAATGTACATTTTAGATTTTGTTGTCTTGAGTCTTTGTCTTATCCTACCACCAACAATCCCTGATTCTCAACCCCTTTGACCTTCTATGACCAATTTCCTATTTTAAAATGAACACGTCCTACTTACTCAAAACCTCTAGATTACATGTCGAACCATTGATACAGTTATTTTGACATGACATATGAACTTTAAACGATTTTCTAATTTAGAATTCACAAGAGTGATACGTGTGTGTGTTTCTGCTGGTACACTCATCCATCTATCCAATTAATTGAACTGACACTATTAGTAAAGTGTCATATATGTATATAGTTTTGTTGTGTAACATATGGAATTTATATACGTTAAAAATAAACAGTCCATATGGAATTTTTCGGTTCCCTTTTAAGGTAAAAATATTGTATTGTGAACGAAGGATATAAAAGGGTTCATTTAAAACGATAGTAAAGTCAGACGGTAGTGTCAAAAGTTTTTCACAATACGTAAATCTTCTAACCAGGAAAAATCCCGTAAAAATTTCAATCGAAACTTCCCGTTAAACCTGAAATGAGTTCTTTTTTTACATATAACGAATTTACATGAATAAGGTCTTGAAACTTGTCTTTTCTAAAAATGTCTTTATTAACAGTAACACAGTCGACGACATTCTTAATGGAGACAACAACTTGCTCTATGTGACACCCTGTCTAGGATTTGGGAGAAAATCACTGTCTGGACTGGTTTTTTCTGTAAAAGGTCCGAAAGACTAAATTTCTAAAAATTTAATGGTAGACTTTTGTAATTATTTCGATCTTTCAAGTAGGGTTTACCCTTCGAGTGAAAAAAGATTAAAGTAGAAATCGATCATGGATGACTCCTGGGTGGCATGTGACCCAAGTACCAATATCTTCAATTTTTGTTTGTTTTTCTACACGAAACACTAGGTGCACAATCGTGTTTAAGAATGATCATTTACTTAACTTTGTACGTTGAGTTTACGTGAAACTAGAACACATGTGAGATGACTAATACCGTGTTATACCGTTTATATATGAAACGGAGACCGTTGGTATCGACAGTTTTCTTCTCTTCACATTTCGTTTCCTCTTTTCCTTTCTATATGGGTAAACTTACGTCTCAAAGTTTCTTATCTTTCCTCTCTATTGTTTCGGAGGGAGTCACTAGTCACGTTCCTTTATCTTCTTTTGTTATCTTGTCCTTTCTCATCTCTAGAGAAGTTCTTTTAGTCTCTATGGTTCCCTTGTAAAGTACGTTTCTACCCGAGTTATTTCCTGTCTTTACCATCCCTGGATTGTCTTCGTCTTCTATAATTCTTCTCCACCGTTCTTATGTGTCTTCTTGACATGTTTTATCTAGAAGTAGTACTACGACACTAGTGAGTGGATCTCGGTCTGTAGGACCTTACACTTCAGTTCACCCGGAATCTTTCGTAGTGATGCTTGTTTCGATCACCTCCATTACCTTAAGTTCAACTCGGTAAAGTTTAAGATTCTCTACTACGATACTTTCACGACGTTAGTTATTCAGTCGTTTAAACCTTTTGAGTTGTCACCGGCGTCCTGACCTTTTCCAGTGAAAAGTAAGATCAGGGTTTCTTTCCGTTACGGTTTCTTACGAGTTTGATGGTGTGTTAACGTGAGTAGAGTGTGCGATCATTTCGTTACCAGTTTTAAGAGATTCGGTCCGAAGTCGTTATGTACTTGGCACTTGAAGGTCTACAAGTTCGACTAAAATTTTTTCCGTCTCCTTGGTCTCTAGTTTAACGGTTGTTGGTGACCTAGTAGTTTTTTCGTTCTCTCAAGGTTCTTTTTGTAGATAGAGACGAAATAACTGATACGGTTTCGGAAACTGACACACCTAGTGTTATTTGACACCTTTTAAAACTTTCTCTACCCTTATGGTCTGGTAGACTGGACGGAGAACTCTTTAGATATACGTCCAGTCCTTCGTTGTCAATCTTGACCTGTACGTTGTTGTCTGACCAAAGTTTATCCTTTTCATACAGTTCCGACATATAACAGTGGGACGAATGAATTGAATATACGTCTCGTACAGTACTCTTTACGACCCGACCTTCTTCGTGTCCCACCTTAGTTCTAACGACCCTCTTTACAGTTTTTGGAGTCTATACGTCTACTATGGTGGGAATACCGTCTTTCACTTCTCCTTGATTTTTCGAAGAACTACTTTCACTTTCTCCTCTCACTTTTACAACCGAATTTCGAGTTGTAAGTCTTTTGATTCTAGTACCGTAGACCAGGGTAGTGAAGTACCCTCTATCTACCCCTTTATCACCTTTGTCACCGACTGAAATAAAAAGACCGAGGTTTTAGTGACGTCTACCACTAACGTCGGTACTTTAATTTTATGTGAGTGAGGAACCTTCCTTTCAATACTGGTTGGATCTGTCGTATAATTTTTCTGATCCTCTTCTGAGAACTCTCAGAAACCTGACGTTCCTCTAGGTTGGTCAGGTAGGATTTCCTCTAGTCAGGACCCACAAGTAACCTTCCTGACTACTTCGACTTTGAGGTTATAAAACCGGTGGACTACTCTTCTTGACTAAGTAAACTTTTCTGGGACTACAACCCTTTCTAACTTTCGTCCTCCTCTTCCCCTGCTGCTTCCAATCCACCGCAGTGACTGAGGTACCTGTACCCAAACTCATTTGAGGCCCTCAACCACTACCTGTCCCTCCGGACCGCACGACACCAAGTAACCCAGAGGTTCTCAACCTGTGCTGACTCGCTGACTTGACTTGACTTGACTTGACCGTTGGTAAGAAACCTCACAAAGTATATTTGAATCTCTGTCACGAAAGGATTTCTGAAGTCCAACAGTCATGACGTTAAAGTACCACGGTGTATAGTATGGCAATTAACGACTTCATCTCGTCGTTGAAGCAGAACTTAAATCTTAAAAAGTGTAAATGGTTACGTCTAGTAAAGACTCGGATGGACTCCTTTCCGATACTGTAGAGTACTAGTTACTATAGACAAATTAAACCTTTCACGACGACGACGACGATTCAGCGAAGTCAGCAAAGGCTGAGACACGCTGGGGTATCTGCCTTTGGGTGGTCCGAGGTGGCAGGGACCCTAAGAGGTCCGTTCTTGGGACCTCACCCAACGGTAAAGGAAAAGGTTACGTACTTTCACTTTCCACTGTCAATTCAGCGAGTCAGCACAGACTGGAAACGCTGGGGTACCTGACGTCGGATGGTCCGAGGCGGTAGGTACCCTAACAGGTCCGTTCTCATGACCTCACCCCACGGTAACGGAAGAGGCAACCTTTCTGATTGTACGTAGTTTCTGCATTAGTAATCCCTTTTTCTCCACTAATACTTATACCGTACCACAGATGGTAAGTCTGAACAAAAAGGCAGGTCGAGGGGTCATGAAGGTACATTCTCAGAATACGTCTTATTCCTCCGATATTATTTCTGTAATTGTTTAGACAAGGGGGGTTTTAAGACATTTTGTAGACCCCCACGTTCGTCTTAAGAGAATGGGACTACTCAGACTATTTTGAGGTCGTCTATTGTACTACGGCTCCCACCGTTACAGTCTCCAGTACCAGGTTATGAACCTTTCCTACGATACAGTTCGTCCCATGTCCGTATCAGGTCCCTATTCGGGACTGATCCTGACACCTCGGGTCGTTTCGTGACTAGAACGAATAAATATTCGTGTATGTACCCCGTAAGAGTCTGTTAGTACCTTTATATCCCCTTGACCCTAGTAAACGTTCTCCGACTTCAGTAAAGTACGTACACTATCGGTTGGGGTCTGAAGGATTCACGAAAAGAGTATAGTTCGAGGATGAACTTTCCAGTATCTTATACAGGACGTACACTCTTTTCGTTGGTTTTACCATTTTAAACTCAATAGTGAAAATTAAACCTAGGTAAAAATTAGTGGTCTATAATAATAAAAATTCCGACTATACGTCAAAAAGGAAAATATAAAATTTTTTCATTTTATTTAGATTTCGTACAAATTAGTGTGTATTAATAATAAAACGATGTAACATTAATTCCTGTTTACCATTCATCCAGTACCTTTACTGTCATTAATCATAATTAAAACACGTTTGATTTGTTTATTTTTAAAAAGAAGCCAAGTAAGACGGTCAAAGGAACATGAGGATTAGTCATAGTTACAGTTTTTACAATTAACGATAGTGTGCGAATGTCTCCGTCCGTGTGAGGGTGTATCTTTCACTACGGGTCTGTTTAAAGACTTGGAATGTCCGGTTGTAGTCTTTAAGAGAGGAAGACCTTCAGTGCTCTGTCTTATGCTAGACCGGGTATTGGGACATACGAATGCACGACTTCTCACAGTTGGTCCAAGAGAACGTCAGTAGGGTATACCCTGATACATTTCTCAGTCTGCGTCTATTCTCCCCTGTAACTTCCACCACCACCGTTCGCCCTTTCTCTTGGGTACACCGTCTATATTGTGATCGGGAGGTACAAAGATTCCATATTTCTCTTTCCTAACAATCTTAGCTCTCTCTACTCCTTCTTATTTACCTTCTGTGTACCAGTTCTGATCTGAAGAATCCTATGGAAATTATGGTTCAGAGGTGAGGTCTACGGGACACTATTGAATCAGTCAATACTCTCCAAACTCTTCAAGAAGGTATATCCTTCGACAGAATACAAAATAAACACATTAATTTTAACGGAAGAGACTCTTCGTTAGATAGTCTTATCTGTTCTCAGTTTATAGTTCATTATTAACACTAAACTAAGTGTTATTAAAGGTACTCAAACACGGTCTTAGAACTTTACTATAACACGGTCTTCCAGTTCACTTACACCAAGGTCGGGGACCTTACCTTCTTAAACAGTAAACACGGTCAGGAGGTGTCTCTTTTTGAATGTTTCGACCAGTTTAATAGTTTTTCGTAGGATACATTTCCATAGTCCGTTTCCTCTCAATACCTCGTTTGTAGCACTGGTTCTTTTTTTGGGTCTCCACTTAAACTGTAAACCCCTGTGAGTAGGGGTTCCTCGTAATTAACTAACGGTATCTTCACGCTTCCCACATCTGCTTCTACTCTTCCTGAAAGTTGTCCTACATAGTCAAGTCAAGTCAGTGAGTCAACACAGGTTGAGAACCGCTGGGGTACTTGACGTCGTGTGGTCCGGAGAGACAGGTAGTGGTTGAGGGTCTCAGGTGGGTTTGGGTACAGGTAACTCAGCCACTACGGTAGGTTGATAGAGCAGGAGACAACAGGGGAAGAGGACGGGAGTTAGAAAGGGTCGTAGTCTCAGAAAAGGTTACTCAGTCGAGAATCGTAGTCCACCGGTTTCATAACCTCAAAGTCGAAGTTGTAGTCAGAAAGGTTACTTGTGGGTCCTGACTAGAGGAAATCTTACCTGACCAACCTAGAGGAACGTTAGGTTCCCTGAGAGTTCTCAGAAGAGGTTGTGATGTCAAGTTTTCGTAGTTAAGAAACCGCGAGTCGGAAGAAATATCAGGTTGAGAGTGTAGGTATGTACTGATGACCTTTTTGGTATCGGAACTGATCTGCCTGGAAACAACTGTTTCATTACAGAGACGAAAAATTATACGATAGATCCAACCAGTATTGAAAGGAAGGTTCCTCATTCGTAGAAAATTAAAGTACCGACGTTAGTGGTAGACGTCACTAAAACCTCGGTCTTTTTATTTCAGTC